>NDGM011139775.1:0-12678 GCA_002564305.1 Octomys mimax | reverse complement strand
GAGCTGGCCACACACACACACACACACACACACACATAAATAAAAATTAAAAAAAAAAAAAAGAAATGAAAGGGAGTACTGAGAGGGATTAATTGCAATTTCTTTTACTATAATACATTACTTTAAATTTAAACATTCATCAGTTATTTAGATCATACCTTGTAACTTTTTGTTGATAAAAATGCTTTATATCAGTACTGTTCATACTGGTGGACACAGAGCTATTAGCACTAGAAATGTGGTTAATACAACTCAGGAAATGCATTTGTTATCTTAGGTCTACCTTAAGGTAGCTATGACATTAAATAATACAGATTAGTTTTTAGACTTATTGTAAGATTCAAATATAAAGCCACTAAACTTTTCTCAGCACTCACTTGGTCTCCAAGTCATCTTTACAATACTCAACAGTACCTTGAATTTCTCTAAGGACTGACACATTATCCTGTTCTCTTTCTGATGGATCTCATTTTTCCTGGCTCAACTTTCTCTTTGTGGTTCCCAAACACTGATGTAATCCAAAGTTCAGTTCTCATCCTTCAGCACTTCCAACTCAAAAACTGTACCTGTTATCAATTTCATATACTATCATAATTTCAATCACAATCTCCACACAGGAGATTTCCAAGTTTAGAATACACATTTTTACTTCCTCTCAGACCCAAACCCCAAATACTAATTTCCAATGTAATATTTTACTATTAGCTTTGAGTTAATAAATATAAAAAAGCAGATTCATCTTTCTGAATGTTATTGCTTTAAATAGTACTATAAGCACTTTCATCCACACTGAAACTTTAAAAAAATTACTCAATGTATTTTTTCTCCATATTTATGTATCAAAGTCTGTCATTTTTTTTCTTAAAGATCTTGAAACAACACACTGACCTCCAGTTCAGATTTCCTATAACTGATATGTGGTTTACTGTAACTAAGACACTATATGTAAAACTTCTCTTATCTTTCCAAAAGTATATACACTCACACATCACTCTTATAACATGGCACCTGTCCCTGGTCTAACACAATCATTCTAAATCTAGACATGGACCAAGCCCACCAACATCTTCTAATTTTTCCTTAAAATCTCCAATTTCGATGTCTACTGAGTTTCTTAAGTATACAAACCATAGTCCAGGTTTCTTTCTTTTGTACTTGTTTCCAGTCTACAGCTCCTTCTTTTGTAATTCATGTTTGTTAGAGCTCATTTCTTAAGGAATCAGTATAAGCCTCCTAAAATTCAGACAGCTTTTTATTTCTCTCTTGGTTTTCAGGGGTTCCGTCATGCTTTTAATATATCATTATCTTTTACTCTTTATCTCACATCCAGTTTAAGCCATCGTATATAATTCTTATGCACTATTTTTTCTATCTTAATGAATATTCTGTCTCAGTGCTTGCCTGGCAAATGCAATGTCCTGAGTTCAATTCCTGCTACCACAAAAAAACAAAAGAAAACAAAACAAAAAAACCTCATATCTGTCTCAACTACAAATAAGCTGTTAGGAGTCAGACTTCCACCTTCACACAGTCACAGAACTTTGCCTCAACTATGGTTATATTCAGTAGGAATATAAGAAATTATCACAGAGATATACAGTTGAGAGATGGTAAGTAATGAGAAAAAAGAGAAACTGAGTAATCAGTAACACTAACAATTAAATTGATAAATCAGAAATAAGGGGGTAAAATGTACAACACAAGAGCAGAGAATATGAGTAAAAGAAATCACAGAATCAGGCACTAGTGTACTAACCATCTAAAAACAGCATAATCTTTATTTAGTGGTCATCAAATGACCCTTTGAATTTTTGTGTTATAGGTAGCTCATTCAAATAAGCAATGTTAGAAATACGTAAGTAAAACGAAAGTGTATGTCTAATAATTTTTTTCCTCTACAATGATACTCATTTAATGAAATCTGATACATATCTGATAACTACATAGGTACATATAAACACTTCCAAAACATTACACTGATAGCCTTAATTCCACAGAAGTTTGCAGTTCATCTGTCTAGCCCTGGAAATAAAGAACTGGAACTCAGTGGCAACAGGGTACAGTATGCCATTAGTTCTTAGGGTCATAGCTTAAAATAGCTGCACAGTGTAGGGCCAGAGGGAGGCTCATCCAACACTGTAATTCTGTCATGGGGCAGTCTCACCCCACAGATGGCTATTTTAAGCCGCATCTCTCAACAGTGAATTGAGCAACCCGGAAATACTAGCTTTCTACTTTGAAGTGTAGGTGAACTGGCCACAATTTTCCTCTAAAAATGTAGGGGGAATCATTCAAACCATTAAAATAATCCTGCATAATCCATTATGTAATCTACAAGAGACTGGATCTTTAATTATAGGGAATTCCACTGTAGTTATCACAGGGGAAAAGAAAATTGTAAAACATTTAGCATTGTGCAATGGAGATTCAGAACATAGACAAAAGAAAGATTTTATTCATTTAACTGATGAAATCACAATACAATTTTAAAAAGAATTAAGGGGAAAAAACCTTATTTATAGAAACAAACCTTGGGAGAAGAACCATTTGAGTACTTGTTGGGAGATCTAAATAATTTACAGAGATATTCAGACAAGGAATAAATTACATTGACAGGATAACCAATGTTTAAGCATTTCAAACAAAGGATATATATATATATATATATATATATATATTTCCTATTTAAAATACTCATAAGAAGCCATAAACTTTCAAGAATATTTTATTTTTAAGATTTCTTCAGCACACTGAACCTCCCAAAGACCCAAGACTTAAATATCTATTCTACTATTTTAAAAATTAGTGATTCAACTGATTAATTGCTCAGCTCAGATAGCTCAAGAATATTTCCATATATGTGCACTTAACCATGATTTATGGCAATATATAAGAAATGAATGATATGAAGTCAAAGAATTGATGAAAAGAATCAATAATAAATCATGGTCATATAATTTCTCCCTTTATCTCACTAGATGGCATAACTATTATTATACATTTGTTTTGCTATCTCTTGGAAAAATTCAATGTGTTTTTTATCAGCTTGGGTTGAGCGATATATATTCATGATTAAACAATGATTTGGGCTTGTTTACCCTTAGTCATTCTAAAAGAAAAAAACAAAATGAGTGTTCTTCTACAAGCAATAAACACAGATTGATGATCTCTTCTGAAATGTTTGGGACCAGAAGTGTTTTAGATTTCTGATATTGTTTGGATTTTAGAATATCTGAACACATACAATAATAAGGTATCCTAGCAATAAAGGATAGCAACTTGATCTCAACTTATTAAGTACATTTATGCTTCATAGATACCCTATACATATAGCCTAAAGGAGACTTTAAATAATATTTTCAGTGTGTATCCAGGTTGACCACAAGCCATCACATGAGGTCAGGTATGGAAGCTTCCACTTAGGGTATTATATTTGTGCTCAAAGATTTTGATTTTCAAGGCTCAGTTTTACTAGACTGTGTATGCTAATTACTGTACTTTATTCAGTTTGATAAAAAGATGACTTATTAGGAAATTTCGGGTTTCTTAGGGAACGAGTGACATATAATCATAGAACAAGCTAATATGCAACATAAGATTTTCATGAGATTTAACATCCTTCCTTAATATGTTATGCCCTGCTTAAGTATCTGAAGATACTTATCTGAATTAACTTAGTTTCTCACTTCAAAATCATTCTATTGAAACTTTCTCAGGAAATATATAAGCACCTGCACTCTATATTGTCCAGCAATACAGAGCACAACAGAAAGCTGTTTCACCCCCAAACTCTTACATTATGCTCCAACAGACCAAAAACTACACAAGCCTTTAAAACTCTCACTAAATTTCTTAAATCACTGTTACTATAACACAATGATCTGTCTTGTGAATAATTTCTCCCTATGTTACCTGTTTATAACATGATTATGTTACCCAAATTTACAGAGAGGTACAAATGCTGGAAATTGTTTATAATAAAGCACCCAGCTTAATCATTTAAAAATATAGAAAGGTAGATTTAGGATACAAAATTTCAGGGTCCTACTATTAAAACTAGTATATAAAATACATTTTAAATTAATATTCCAAAATTTACTTTTTTCGGGGATTGAACTCAGCAAGCGCTTATTCTACTGAGCTATCTCCCCAGCCCCTAAAATTTGCTTTTGCTAGATAAACTATCAGTACTAACAATTCTTTAGCAACCAAATCACTGCCATCCAGAATGGGAGGATAAGAAAAATTATCTTTAAGACCTTATTCCTTGGGGAAGTGGAAAAGCAAGTAAAACTTGCCTATAATAACTGCCTTCCTAATAAAAAGCTTATATTGTACATACCACTTGAGTATCAATTTAAGCTTCAAGGAGTTAAACCAATATTTCAAACATTGCTAATAACTAATAGTTCAATTTGGGTAAACCACATGTCCAATCTAGTCCTCAGTCTTTTCATTTGTAAATAAAAAGACCTGAAGTAGCATAGAGACTGCCTTTCAATGAGGTTTTTAAAAAAAAAAAAAATCAGGACTAGGATGCAACTCAATGTTAGAGTGCTTTTTTGGCATATGTGATGCTCTGAGGTTTGAGTCCCAGCACCCTAAACAAACAAGCAAAATATATGTAACCATGTATGTGCACACATATGTACATATGTATCTTCATACATATATATCAATACCAGATTCAATCTCAACTCAAATTACTTCCAAGAAAACCTTTAACATTATTTAACACTACTTCTTAATGATTATATAATTTTAGAGCTCTGGGGCATAACTAGTTGTTTGGCACCTGGCCCTGGAATGATTACTAAAAGTGACCTAAATTGTGAGACCCTCATAAAGGATGTGATGGGGGGAATGGATTCTAGAGTGCTTTGTGTTTGGAAATCACAGTGGCGGACAACTGCTGTCTCTAGGAACTGGCTAACCCTCACTGAGGCAGTCCCTCCAGGGTCACCAAAGGTGGAGATATCAAACCATCAAAATATGTAAGCTAAAAAAACATGGTTAATACATTCATTTAAGTAACAAAAATACTAGCACTGAATTTTATTCAAGACTCACTATATACTACCAGCACTACACTACCTTACACATAGAAAAATCACCATGTAATAGCAAATAGAATTGTGAAATGCTAAACACACACACATATTTAGAAGAGTCAGGGCAAATGAGTGCTAATAATTATTTACATCAATTTAGTTCTTTGGCATTTCAGATCATTTTCACCCATATGAGTCCTCTTAATCTTTAGAAAAGCCCAGACAGGCAGGTTACCTTTACTTCACAGGTGGTTTATGAGTAAGGCTCAAGGAAACTATCAACATCTCATGTGGCAGTAACTTGTAGAATAAGCAAACTGGAAACAAGTCTTGTTTTCTGCTACTTTTACCAGCACTGTAATAACTCAGTCATTTTAGGTGAAATCTACAGAACAGTTACGAAGAGTGACTGTTCAATGACCTCTGCTGCAACAAGTGTCTGGTAAAGGTGTATCAAAAAGCAAATAGGTGTATCAGCTAATGAAACACAATTCTTCACTAAGAACACTTGTAACTGGTATGTGAAGGTGTAATTTTTTACCTTTTCAACTTCTTTATAATAGTAGTGTGCAAGTCCTCACATAACCTCATGTAAGGCATATTTCCAAAACAGCCCTTTTTTTATTTCTCAACAATCAGTTAAATTTTTTAAAAAGTGTTCCTATAAATTTAGGTTAGCCTACAAAATGAATTTAAGACAAATTATTTTAAATTGCTCTTAGGGAACGGACATTAAGTATTCTCACCAAAAAATGGTAATTATGTGAAAGAACAGATTTGTTATTTGCTTTTGCTATTATCAAACTTCTTGGACCACAAAACCTCTAAGACCTTCATCTTCCAGAGTAAATTTCTTCTCTGAGAGACAAAGCTCCACTTTTCTGCCTTTTTTAACTTCTAGATTTTTTTAACTATTTGCTGTAGGGAAGGATTAGAAGAAGTGAAATTTATGAGGCACAAAGGCAATGAAATAGGTTGCTGAAAAGAGCAAGAAGGCGGCAACGCCCATGTTTTGAAGATCAGGGACTGGTTACTAGAGAGGCTAGTGTGAGCTAACCTGGAGAGCGCTCTGCAAAGTTACTGCGGCAGTATTTGTTGTCACAGGGCTATGCTGCTTGTACGCTAGAGGGCTCAAGCCTAAGCAAGCACACTTCTTGGCTTTAAACGGCAGCTGGTCTCTGATGAGACATCTTCAATGTCTGTACCTGCTGGCAAGAGTATTCTGAGTAGTCAAATGAGAAACAGATGGCAAATTAAATGTTCAAGGCTTTGGGGCCTTGGTCCCCATCTTCACTGTTGCTTAAGATGGGCACATGCCTAGTTATAAGGATGCTGATAAAGGAACCATTTTCTAAAAAAATTATGTTAATTCTTACTAAATTGCAACCTAGAAACTGATTTTTAAAGGAGAGAACAGGGCCAGGGAGATGGCTCAGTGGAATAAGTGCTTCCCTGGCAAGCGCAAGGGCATGAGTTCAATCCCCGGTTCCGCAAAAAAAATAAATAAATAAATAAAATAAAAAATAAAGGAGAGAACAGCATTAGACTCAACAAAACCTTGCATTAAAAAAACTGATATTCATTCACAGTTTAATTTCCAAAACTAACTGATTTTAAAACTAGCAGTACTGGCAGGTGAAGGGTTATATGCCTATAATTCCAACTACTTAGGAGACAGTGGCCAGGGACACTTATGTTTAAGGCCAACTTGGGACAACTTGGTGAAACTCTGACTCAAAGTAAAATAAGATGAGGTTGGGTATATAGCTCTGTGGTAGAACACTTTCCTACTATGTGTAAGGCCCTTGGTTTAATCTTCTGTAAAACAGAAACTAAAACTTAGCAGTATTAGTAATGATATTTTCCTTGAATTTTCTTCTTGGCTTATTGAAATAAAACTGAGCTCAATCTGGTTTCTATTCTAGGGTTCAATCCCTGGTACTGCATGCCACGCCAGCCCTGCCACGTGTGCACTGAGCCAGCCACCAAGTCTGGGCGTGGTGGCGCACGCCTGTAATCCCAGCACTAGGGAGGTTGAAACAGGAGGATCACTGTGAGTCTGAGCTGCTTGTGAGACCCTGTACCAAATACATTTAAAAAAAAAAAAAGTCTCTCTGCATTTATGCTTAAAATTACAGTATTTTAACACAAAATGAAAGTAATCAATTATTTCATTTTACAACACACATACACATCGCCCACAGTATTTATACAAAAGGAAAAAAAAAAAAAAAAACCAAATACCCCATTTCCAAAGACCACACAATTTAACAGCAAAGAAAACCTGGTTCCCAGCACAACACAGAGCTCTTAAGTGTGTCAATTACTTCTGCTTATCACAGGCTGCTTAAAGAATGACACATTTGCTTTCCATTTTGAAAATTATGTATACTTAGCAATATCACTATAGATAGCTGCCAAAGGACCCTTTAAAAAGTCCTGAAATCCCTTTGAATAACAAGTTTTCTTTGAGGCTTAGGGTAATGGTGGGAGCGTGAAGAAGTGTGGTCCATTTCTGTAAGTATTTCAAGGGATGAAATCCTTAACTGTAAAGCAAGGTAGGAGTCTAAGGGAGGTGGGCACAGACTATAATCCCCTTAGGTTTTTTCCCTCAATATACCAATGAGTAAATGAATACATTTACACGTGTGCACACCTACATACTCATGTACATGTATTCGCGTGTATTTATATAATTCTGTATCATATAAACTAATTATGTTTTGGGAATAGAGGCTAAAATTATTCCACTTGTGTATACATGAATGTATGTTGGATTATCAACTTTTGAAAATGTAAACTGGTCTTCAATTCTCTGAGGAAACAGGAGGAAGGGAAGAGAAGGGAGGAAGGAGGAAGAGAAGGAGGAGGAAAAGGAGAGAGAGAGAGGAAGGAAGAGAGAAAGGTAGAGGGAAGAGGGAGAAAAGGATAAACGTAGGAAGGGAGGGAGAGAGAGAGAGGAGGGAAAGAAAGGGAGGAAAAAAGAAGGAGGGAAAACACACTTTTAAAACTGTTCATGGGAGGGCTGGCCAGATAGCTCAGCAGACTAAAGCATGCTTAGGCAGACACAAGGACCGAGGTTCGAGCCCCAGCATGCAGTGCTGGCCCCACCCCTGAGACATGGGGAGACGGTGACTGAGACTGGGTGTGGTGGCATGTCCCTGCAATCCCAGCACTTGGGAGGCTGAAAATAGAATCACCACGAGTCTGATCTGTGTAATGAGACCCTGTAGACCCTGTATTAAATACATGAAAAAAACCCAAAAACTGTTCATGGAAACTATGATCTCCTTAGCCTCAAGGTTTATGATGAAAGAACAGGATGAGTTTTACAGCTATACAGACTTTGGTATTTTTCCCTCAATATCTTCATGTATTAATTCTGTAGCACCGACAAATTATTTACATTTTCTGAACCTTGCTGTTCACTCCCACTAAAAATAACAGACTGGTGATGGAACTCAGTGGTAGTGCACTTGACTAGCATGCATGAAGCCTCAAGTTCAATCTCCAGCACCACAAAAGACAAAAACACAAAACAAGGAAGCCAAAAACAAACTAAAAGTGAGATAAAACACAACTTACCTAGAATAAAGTATAATATCCATGAATGAAGGACAAGCAGGTTTTATTCAACATCTAAAACAATGTCTAATATATAGCGGCAAGTACTAAATACATCCTATTATTTATCTAGCAGAAAATAATAAACTCATAGCACCATCCCTGTCAATTGATCTGTTACATAAAAATGACATTCAGCATTAGCTAACAAGCACAAATTCTATACATATAATTCTCAGAGTCTGGGTTTACTTCAAATCAATTCTTAATGTTATGTCCTCAGAGAACGAATCTTAAAAATGGTATGTCATATTCTCATAAAATATAAACCTAACAAGACATACACTTTCTTGGATTTTACACGTGTTAATGAAAATGAAATATGATTTCTGTATGACTCATATTCTCAGAATGTTTGAAAATTTATTCAAAATTAATTTGTGCTATCACATTTTTAATCAAGGAAAGGTTCTGGTTAGCCTCAAATTCTCAACCAACACAAATATCAAATAAAAATTTTGTTATATTCTATTTTCCTGTACCATGAGTACCTGTCCCTCAAGACAGTCAAGGACCAGAGTACTCAGCTAAGGATACAGGAATTCATGCCTTACTGAATATCACAGTACTGCAGTTACAGTAAGATACTTAAAATAATATGCTTACAAAAGAATATATTACAGACTCATTCAGCTAGACCAGTCTTCTAAAAATCTTTTATTTCCGGCCTTCCTAACTTACTGACTGTATGACCTTGGTCAAGTAACCTCTGAAGGTTTTGGTTTTTGTGCTAGAAAGTGAGATGATGATCATCACCTTCCTCAAAGAACTGCAAAAGGTAAAAATGGCACTTAAACACTGCCTGACATATGAGGCAAGCAATGAATTAATTCCCTAAATGACCACAAACACTACAGAAAAAAAGGAGTACACAGAGAAGCAAGATGCAATGGTTAAAGTATAGTATTCTGTAGCCAGAATGTTTAGATTCTGACTCTATACTATACTATGTGGCATTGGGCAAGCTATTTGCCTTTTGAGACTGCAGTTTTTACAAGTGAAAGAATGGATTAATATAATACTTACCTTATAATATGTTTTACAGATTAAATAAGTTACTACATCAAATACTGCATATGCAATCTGGCATACTATAAATATGCAGTGAATGTCAGCCAAAATACACCGTAAGGGCTAAATGACTTTTGTCATTTGTTTTATTTATGAAAGGAACGTGCATGATTTCCTTCCATATTAGAACACTGAAGAAGTTCATTCCCATAATATTTAACTCCACAAGGAATACATCAAGCTGTACAATATAGGTCCTGAGTATCTATTTGCTGACTTAATTCATAGATAGTCCAGTGGAGGTCTATGAAACAGATAAAAGTCTACCAAGGAGTTGTTAAAACCATTTACCTATACTGCAAGTAAAATCAATATGGGTAGTAACATCTTATTTATGAGGACAAAAGGCAAAAGAATTATAGAAATAATTCTTTAAAGAATTTTACTTTAATAATAAAGTAAAACACAACATAGTTTAACTTTATAAAACTAAAATCACAAATCCTTAATCAAATTTTCTGCTTCAGGAAGCATATTTTCATAATTTATAGTACATATGACAAATATCTACCAAAAGTTTAAGTTTCAATTCATTGATATGCAGATTAATATATCTGGGGAAATCTATTTTTTAACAATTCTCACAATGCTTTATAGCATCACATTCACCTATTTTTCTTCATCCTCCTTCTCCTTCACCTCCCTAGTGAAGACATCCTCAACTGCATCTCAGCAAGGGTTCTCTACCCCTCCCACAGCCACACAGCAGGCACAGGTACCCACTTACCACAGCATAGATCACTATCTGGCTCCTATATTCCTGTGCAAAAGCGGCTCTGCTTCTGTAAACAAAAAGCTATGGTGACTTGACTCATTATTTACAAAACCATACTAAACCTCTTGTGGCTGGCCATATATTCAAGCATTTACATAACTCCAAAGAGACAGAAACAACTTTTACCTTTACATACCTTCAGTTTCTCCTCTATACTCCCTCTACTGCTAAATTGTAACTATATATCAAAATCTATGAAATAATCAGCTATAAATTCCCTTTATTTCACTTTATTAATCACTGTCTCATCCCTTTCAATATGCACCTTCAATCTATTCCATCGATCTATTGATCTCATTCTACAATAAAGTCAATTCTTTGCCTGCATTTTCTTTCTCCCATGACACAGCCCCTATCTACATGAGGTTTATAACTCCATTCTAAAGCTGAAATGGACTCTTCTTCCTTTTGACCTGGCAAAGCCAAGGTCAAGTTAGCACTCGCTCCATGAAAACATTCCCAGAATCACAAGCAAAACTAGCTCCTCTTTCCTATGGTCTTCTACAACACATATTTTTTATGAAGTTAATGCCACAAAGTAATCTAACTACATAGACATCATATTCCATTGAGCCTAAGACACAAGTTACTGTAGAAAGAAATATATCTGCAACCCCAGTACCCTGGCAGGGAGGGGCTAAGACAGGAGGACCACAAGTTGCAGCCTCGACAACTTAGTAAGACCCTTTCTCAAAAAACAAGGCTTTTACAAACATGTTAGCTCAGTATAAAAGCCTTGGTATGCAATTCTCAGGACCTGAACAATAACAAAAATCTGTTGATTAAACTACAAAATATCTTAATATTAAGTGTATTTCAGTTTTAAACTTCAAGAAATATAAAAAGTATGTGTTAGAAGTAAAGAAATGTCTTCTGCAACAGACTGCACATCCTCTGAGAGTGAAAAATATACCTCACTTCATATTTAGTTTGTCACTTCCTATTATCATGCTTGATACACAGTAGGAAAAAAATCCAAATCTAATGTTCTTATCTAACCTCTATTTCTTTTATACCAACATTCTAAGTACTAAAGAGAAGTTTTCATATTTTAACTGTTTGCAATACACTTTCTACAGGTCACTGTGACTTCATGACTAAATTACTCCAATAATATCATTTTCACAGAGCTAATTTCTAACTTTTCAATGTTTTCATTTAGAAAAACTAGCCAGGGAGATAGCTCAGCGGCATAAGCACCTGCCTGGCAAGCATGAGGTCCTGAGTTCAATTCCCTGGTTCCGAGAAAAAGAAAAACATAAATAAACTTAGAAAAACTCTAATAAATACCATTTGCATTCCTTCTATACACTATATTCAGGTTATTTGAACTTAATTTTTATTATAATTTTTTTTTTTTGGTAGAAGTTTTTCTTAAAATTTTAAGTAACAGCTCGACAAATCCAACTGTTCTGGCTGCATCCGGGAGGGCTGTACACCAAGCACAAGCTGAGCTACTCAGTCACCCTTCTGTACCTCTGTGGAGCACAGAATGAGCTATCACTCATAAGCCCCCATGTGGGGCTTTATGCTTTCTCCGTCTCTGGTCCCTGTCAACCTTGTTCCACAGTTAGCCCCTTGGAGACATCTCTCTTCACCTCTCTACTTCCAAAGTCACAACTGTGTACTTGAAGCCTATTTCAAGTTCTACCTTGACCACAGAAAGCCCTATTTTCTAAATACATCGATCTCACTTGTCTCCAAGCCCTCACATTTGTTTTCTAGACTTTAAAACTTAGTACTTAAATACAAACTCTCGATGGTTTCACGGATTTTTGTACAAGCCTTATCTCTCCAACATATGCATCATTTAAAAGACAGCTGAGTACTCTGAGGTCCCAACAAAGGCTGAGCACAGAGCAGACAAGTAGTTCCTACTACACAGAAATATACTATCCCTTTTTTACTTAGAGATTTACCTGTCCCCGTATCCTTGGTTAGCATCACCAAAACTTTGACATTCCTCTTATCTACAACTCTCAGTTACTTCTGACATAATTCATGCTAATCTATCTAAAATCACTTTCTCACATTACTACATGTTCTTCTAGGGATGTCACTATGTAGAGATTATATCTCAGTTTACCACCTTCCCTACATATTTTTCTTTTTCTTTTATTATTATTATTATGATTTTTTTTTTTTTTTTTTTTTTTT
>NDGM011139752.1:0-15555 GCA_002564305.1 Octomys mimax | reverse complement strand
CTTCCTTCATTTTGAGTGTCAGGTATTTGTCCCAGCAACAAGAGAAGAGTAACTAAGACATGTAGTTACTGTCCAATTTCAGTTTGGGCCCATTTACCTAACCAGAGCAACTGAAAATTAAACTCAAGCCTTTTATTTCTGCTTTAGCTGGCCATATAAGACTCCTCACCCAAATATGTACAACCTGAAGAAAGGTTAGTGATATATCCATGGTGGATGACATCTAGGCTGCCCACTCAAGAAATTTGCTTATGACCTACAGTTTGTGTCTTGTGTCAGCTTTCTATCACTATAACGAAATAATTGAGATAAGTAAGCCCAATGCAGCATATGTGACAAGAATATTTAATGGAGCCACACCATGCCCCTAAAGCCCAGGACTTTAAAAAAGGAAGAAGGAGCCAGGGGCTCATGATCCCCTCCAAACACACAACCCCAGTAACCTAACACTTCCCTCTAGGACTCACCTCTTGAAGGCTCTACCACCTCCCAGTAGCACCACCCTGGAGATCAAATCTTTAACATATGGGCCTTTGCAAGGCAATTCAAGATCCAACTCATCACCTACCTCCTTCTGCTTATAAGAAGGAAGAACAGAATGCACTAATTTATCTTTGTTTTGGAGGAGATTCCCTGGCATGCTTCCTCACCATCGATCTCTAAACTCTATGTAGTTATAGATGGTCCCTGAATCTTCACAATGCCTATCTCTTTTTCTGGAACTCATCAAGATCACTAGTGTCTCTACTTCTTGCTCATCTCACTAATCAACATGATGTTGTTGATATAATGAGCAGACATGATGATCTGAAGGATGCCAGGGTCCTCCAAATGTTTTGAACTGTATTACAACAGAGGATGAAAGATAGACTTAAGGTAACTGTATCAGTAAGTGATGTCCTTTCCATCTAAATGAAAACTATTTTCTGAATGTTGTTTTTAATGTTAAATAACATATACTTGGCCAAATCAGTGGCCACACGCAAACCTTTACCTGAGGTCACATTAAATCACTTTAGCAAAGATCTTAGACTTATATCCTATAATGGTGTGCCTGGGGCTCTAACTGCTGGTTTCTGTTGTAGTCTGCAGTTAAGTTGTGGGGTCCATTCAGTTTCTGCCAGAGCCAGACAGGTAAATTAAACAGATATAGCAAGACAACTCCTGCATCCTTTAAGGGGCCAGCAAACATGTTCCGTAAAAGCCAGATGATCTGTCTCTGCAACCAGAAGTAGTCTCTGAGGCTTTTTCTTCTTCTTTTTTTTTTCCAGTACCAGGGATCAAAGGACTTTATGCTTGCCAGACAGGTGCTTATTCCACTGAGCTATCTCCCCACCCTTTAATTTTTAACTATCACTTTAAAATGTAAAAACATTCTTAGCTTGCAGACTGTACAAAAACTGGCCATGCGCCACGTTTTGTCTGTGGTCTATACTTTTCCAACTCCTGCTTCAGATCCATAAGGTGATGCAAATCTTTACCATTCTCCAACCCTGGGATATGGTTAAATTATTGATTTGCTGCCTCAGTTGTGGTGCAGAGTAGTTTCAAAGCCTCTCTCCTTGCCTTCCCCACTATGGTGGATCTTACCCCTCAGAATAAGATCCAGTGGAAGGAAGGACTGGGCTCATCCCCTTCATGTCCAACTCAATTATGACTTTGGAAATGGGCCAGGAAGGGGGAATCCCAAACCAAATGGCTTTTGTGAAACAGCCTATTTATTATCTAGCCCCTGTAATTTATCATTAGCCTTGTCTATGATTTTATATTTTAACCATGAATATGGACCACTTCCTTGAAAGTAAAATATTAATTAAGAATACAACCAATTAGGACTTTTTACAACCAATTAGGGTTTTTTTCCAATTAAGACTTTGAATCATTATTTTGAAAAGTAGAAGTTAATGAGCAGAAATACCTCTTCATTGATGTGCATTTGCTAGGTAGGGAATTATATCTTTGGAAAATCAAAGCAATTTTCAAAAGCCAAAATGTATAGAGAAAGAGAAACACAAAGGCATCCAAAAATGAAGATACACCTCAATGTCAGTGTAGGAAAAAAAAAAAAAAGAGCTTAAAACAGCTGGATCTGAAATATAGGATCAAGGCATAAATACTAGGTGATGGTCAATGGGACTTTAATCACCCTCTGGACATAGAGCTTAAGGCTGTATGTTTTGGAAAAGCCTTTTGGCTAAACTGGGAGCCTCAAAGAGTTAGCCTATCAGAAGCAGAAATGAATTTGCTATGTACTCCAAACTCTCCTTTCCTATCAGAAAGCAACACCACAGCTTCACATCTGTCAGTGTGCTTGAAAGACAGACCCTTGGAAAGAAGCAAGAAATTCAAGATGGTGCCACATTTGGAGGATGGATCCAACTTTACACTAAGCAGACAAAGCTAGAACTACTAGATTTGAAATTTTGACAGCCTGATCCACTACTGGTTAAACATCCAAGAAAATGAAAAATCACGCTGTAAACATTCATCCATATTCCAAGATACAAAAGATTCACAGAGGAAAAAATCCTATTTTCAGTTTACAGTGAAACCAAAAGTCAAACCATGAAAAAAATTGAGCCACAAAGACAGAATTATCAAACATAAACAGGAAAACAAAACCATCCTCAGTCTGGAAATAGCATATCCAAAATTCTGTAAAATAAGGATTTTTATTGTTTTATAAGAAAAAGAAGAAGAATGGAGAGGCAAAGAGTGACAGTATGAAAACTGGTGATGGAATTAGAGACTTAAGTTGTCTTGTATTATTATTGAAATGAATTGTGTGTAGAGTAAATATCCATATACGGCATGCATATTTTTCAGAAAACTTCACAACAGAAACAGGTGAAAGTGATTCCTTAAGAGAAGCAGAATAGGGGAAAAGATAGAGAAGGGGCAAAAAGTAATTTTTATAAGCTAGGTTGTACTACATAACATTTATTATTTTCATTAAAATTAATAATTAGGAAGCTACAGACATAGAGATGTAAATGAGGATTAGAAATTTGGACTCTGTGTGTGTGTGCGCGCGCACGCTTGTAAACTATGTTCAGAATGTAATATGTAGAATATACAGTTAAAAACTGAAAATGTTATGACCTCCTAATAAAAAGTAAAAGTCTCCCTTGTCCCATTAGTTGAGGTAACTATGTGACACACCCAAACTCACATGTGTACTTTCTTCTCTATTCCTCCTCAGACTGGAGCTTAAGAACCACTTGAAAATCATGCAGACTTTATTTCCAAATATTCTCACAGCTGATCTGATATTAAAAGGGATCTAAAGCTGTCATCAGGCTGGACTTCTCTTGCACTACTTTATGATTTTATTGTGTTTTCGCTTTGGAATACATCTGGGAAAGAGCATCTAATCTTTCCAGTGCTTTAGGATACTAACAGTAATCTTATGAGCCTAGATCTATTAGGAGTTACAGGAAGAGTCATAAAATAGGATGGTGGCAATAATTTTTCCTAAGAAAAGGCAGCAACTGCAAGAAAAGACTGCAAAAAGGAGAATCAAAATGACTTTAAGCAAAATCAAAAGGGACAAAAGGTACACTGTGTAGAGGACAGAGTGGGACTTGAGATCAAGAAAGGAATAAGTTCTAAGCTCAGATGATCTTCAGCTAAGAGAAGGAAAAGAAGCATAAGAATGTCTTAGTCACCTATTCATGGCTAGGACAAAATACTTAACCAAAGTTAAGGGAGGAAAGATTTATTTTAGTTCACAGTTTGTAAAGGTTTCATCCATAATAGGCTGGTTCCAAGGTAAAGTATCCCTTCTGAGGACACCACTGAGGAAAAACTTCCATGGCATGGCAGGCAGAAGGCAGCAATCAGTGAGCAACAGCAGCAGCCAGCCTTTCAGACTTTTATCCTGTCCACAATAGAAGCCTATGGATGTTGCTACCAACACCTATAGTGGGCCCTTCACACACAGCATTATGCTAAAGGATCAGTGGAGTAAGTTAGATATCACACATCCTTAATCCATACGCACACATCTAAATTCAGCAATCTCTGAACAGCTCCACCTATGAGGCCATAAGGTTTTGAAGGACACATAGATACAAGTCAAAACAAAGAGATGAAGAGAAACAAAAGAGAAAAAGCAAGAGAAGAAAAGATGACTGGCAAGCACAAGGGCCTAAGTTCAATCCCTGTTTCTGCAAAAGGAAAAAAAAAAAAAGATGAGAGTAATGTAAATAGGCACAAGAGTCAGAGGTTAAATTTTAGAGATTTGGAATAGCTTTAAGGGATAGATATAATTATTTTACCACAGAGATAAAATAAGTTAACTACTGGAGCACTTAATGAGCTGTTTCTAACACTGATCTCTGAGAATGTAATTTGAGTTTTAAAATCCTCATTTTTTAATGCAGTTACATGTCCACAATGGAATAACAATTGGCAAAGAAAGGAAATCTTGTGCTTTGCAACAACATGGATATAATTAGAAGACAGTATGTTAAGTGAAATAAACCAGGCACAGAAAGAAATATAACACATGACCTCAAGTATATGAAGAATCTTGAAATGTCAAACTCAGAAAAGTAGAGAATATCATGGTGCTTACCAAGGACTTGGGGTTGGATAAGGGAGAGTTTGGTCAGTTATTCCTGTATGACAAAATTTGAGTCATACAGGAATAACTTTAAAAGATCTATTGTACCACATAGTGGCTACAATTAACACTAATGCACTCTATTCTAAAAATTGCTGAAAGAGCTGGCCAAATAGCTCAGTGGATTAAAATGCCTGCAAGCAGGCACAGGGGCCAGGGGTTCTATGCCCAGGCCCACTGTGCCAGCTCCACCCCTGGGGTACACTGAGATGGCAATTGAGATTGGGCATGGTGGCACATGCCTGTAATCCCAGCATTTGGGAGGCTGTAAACAGGAGAATCACTATAAGTTCAATCTAGTAGCAAGACCCTGAACACCATGTAGACCCTTCCCTAAAATATGGAAAAAAAAATTGCTGGACCATATATTGTGACACACACCTCTAATCTCAGCAGCCAGAGGGCTGAGGCAGGACAATCACTGCCAGTTCAAGACCAGCCTAAACTCCATAGAGACCCTCTCTCAATGATACAAACAAAAAAAAATTGCTGAGAGTTGACTTGAAGGCTTCTCATCCTAAAAAATCATAAATATGTGAACATATGATTAACTCAATTTAGTCATTCCAAATGTATACATATTTTAAAATATGTTGTTTATGTATTTACTTGTACAATAAATAAAGTTTTACTGTCCATTTAAGCAAAAATAAAAGAGGATGGAAAATACTTTTTTAAGTGCTATTTCTGATGCTAAAGAACTCTCATGGTAACAATTTCTCTGTGTCTGAAAGCATAGAGAAAAAGACAGAAATGAGAGGCCCATGTGAGCCAAATAATTAATTCTGCAGGGCCTTTTCTAGCCCAGTTCCACAAAGCCATGTTCACAGCCAGACTTCCCCCACCCGGATAGTAGATGGGAAGAGCCTTCTGAGGAGAATCCGCTGGCCCAACCCTACTATGGAGCAGTATTTGTATGTCTTTCTGGAGTTTTTCCAAAAAGACCCTGGCTACTTTCAAGACACTAATTTCATGCTAAGTGCTTCTATGACAATGAATTCAAAGTAGCTGTCTCAACATCTAAAACAGCTTGCTCTTTTGATCTAAATGTCAGTGTCCTCTATTGTTCTTGTTATTGCTGGAATGCAGGGACAATGACTGGGGTTGCTGTTTTCATCTCATGCCCTTAAGGAAAAAAGTAAGAAATTAGAGACCACAGTACCATCATCATGAGCTCCTAAATGAACATCACATGCAGCATTAGTCTGGACTCTTTATTATGTGAAAATATAAGGCAGCATCTATTTGCTGTGCTATAACTGGAGTTCAGCTGCTGTTCATTCTGTTACTTGCAACAGAAAACTTTCCTACTTGATACAACTCCGACCAGCGCCATATGAGACTCTGCGCTGATGTGTACAGCATACCCCATCAGGTGGGCACCCCATGACTGCTGATGCCTCCACAGCCTCCTGAACCTACAGCATGGTTCACAAAACAATCATTAACTGAAGTTTCTAGTGATAAGCAGGTGTGCAGTTGCCAGACACTGGT
The DNA here is from genome assembly GCA_002564305.1 of Octomys mimax. NCBI lineage: Eukaryota > Metazoa > Chordata > Mammalia > Rodentia > Octodontidae > Octomys > Octomys mimax. The sequence continues at coordinate 9,434 of NDGM011139752.1, read as the reverse complement.
CCTTAAATACGTAAGAGGTTATGAATGAATACTGTACATCCCAGCAGTATCATACTCGGATAGGGGTTGGCACACATCTATCACACATATCACACCATTATTATTATTCTATCTTCATTTTTCATCAATTTTGCATGCCAATATCGGAACAACTACTTTAAAGATAACCCTACGCAATATAACAACCATTGCTAATTTCCTATAGTCTTGTTTTGAAATTTTGTATCACTTTTCATGTTTTTCTCAAAAAAATTATTCTCTTTCAAAGAAATATAACTGTGTCAACTGATGAGTGATTTCATCCAGAATATCTCATCCGCTTTCTCTTCAAGCACAAAAATTGACATTAACTTTAAGAAGCTTTAAATTTTTTCTCAGAAAAGATACTTTTATATCTAATTTGTTTAGGATAAATACAAAGAAAGCTACCTGGAGGTATTGATATCCTCACTATGTTTACCAACAAAATTTATACATTTCCTCCTAGGAGTCATTGACTTATATTTGTATAAAGAACTCATTTTATCTTGGTTCATAATTCTGAAAAAATTCCAAAATGTATTTCTCTCATTGACATCACTTGGGATTGAAGGATAAATTAAATCCTGGTGAGCTGATGTCTATTTTTAGACAATTATTATGTATCTCATTTTTCTTGTGAAAACCAATGATATTTGCAGGTTTACTTGTTGCAAACCATAAATATCTATATTCAAAATTTATAGCAAAGTCCACTTACTATTTATGCTAAAAGTCAATCATACCATTCATTCTATTATTTTTTGTCACTACTTTTCACCTTAACAAATAAATTTGAAGCTACTAATATATTTATGTGGCTAGGGACTATTACAAAAACAATAGTAATAGAGAAATAGCTATAAATATAGCTATTAAGAGCAATTAGGTTATATGAAAATAAGAATTAAATTAAAGATAAGGAAAGATAAGGAAAACAATAAGATACTTAAAATAAGAGTTAAATTAAAGATAAGGAAAACAATAAGATAGTAGACAGATAGCTGCCAATTTTTAGGTTATAGAAATAAATATCAGTGTTATCTTGTATAAATAGAAAGTACTATATTTCCTTATACAATTACATATCCTGTCAACCACTCTGAACATAAAGCATATCTTTACGTAAAATAATTATCAGTCTCCCCTCTTGATGTCTTCTCATTGGTAAGCTTTGGTCCTCTCAGTGCAAAGCAAGAGGCATCTGTTCTGCCTGCGACATAGAGACCTCAAAACAGTCAAATTATTGCCTTTCTTTTTCCACCTACAGGTCAGGCATCCTTTCTTAGCCCTGCTCACCCAAACTCTATGTTCTAAATATATTACAGTATGTCAATATTTCTGCTAACTTTACACCAGATTCCAGGAGTGAGGTTAACTATGATTATTATAGTAGTAAAAGGCGAAAGATTTATATGATCTGAACAGAAACCTCAAGTCCGCATCTTGTACAGCAATTAGCCACTAAGAAGAATGTATGCAGAGCGTTAATTATTGAATCTGTCCTAGCAATTTGATTTGAAACTGTCTAATTGCTGTTTGTTTATCAATAAAATTCTGAAAAAAAAGAAAGAAATAAAGTAGGATTATCCATTTGCATTTTCTGCACACAAACACATAGACACACACACACACATATCTGTCTATTAACTTTCTTAAGATTGTATTGCTCTAGGGCAGTCACCTCTTACTGTTTACTTGTTTTTGACTATAAACTTCTTCACCTGTGTGAAGTCCTATGTTCTCCACTAGACTTGTGGAATAGTGACCGTTGGACATGCATTTTATTTTTTGCACAAGTACAGAAGAGTGCAGATTCATCTCCTGAGTGTTATCTTCACAGTTTTTGCCTCATTGTTCCATCCCTTCAGTATATAGGGTCCTGATTCTGGCACTGCTTGTCATGCATTCCCAACTTCTCACCTAAAAACTTTGCAAAAGATCATTACTGAACTATACAGGTTATTCATAAATAATAAATATGATATACAAAATAGACCATAATAATATAGTTAAAAGTATAATCAGGACTGGGAGATAGCTTGGCAGTCTAAGTGCCTGCCTGGCAAGCGTAAAGACTAGGGTTCAATCCCTGGTACTGTATGCTGTGCTGGCCCTGGGCACACCTGTAATCCCTGTGCTGGGGAGGCTGAGATAGGAGGATCACTCTGAGTCCAATCTGCACAGAGAGCTCCTGTACCAAATAAATAAATACACAAACAAATGATTTTTAAGTATAATAAATATTACAATGTCAACGTATATTAAAAACTTCCCCCTAATTAACATAAACCTATCCGCACTTTTTTAGAGCAACTGCTCAATAGATAATAATATAATCCACTGCACCATCATCCACTTATTGTTTTTGGCTTTTTCATTTTATTTCTGCTCTCTATCCCAAAAGAGGTAGTGAAAAATGCTGCCAGTCTTGCAAAATCTAACTACTTTGGGTAAATGCCTCCCTGATCCAACTTTCTAGTATCACTGGCAAAAACATAGGTTTCTAGATTGTAGAAAGGCACAATTCTTAGGAAGGATTAAAGTAAGATTTAAGACTATATTAAAACTATAATATAGATGATAATTTCTTTTCATTAAACACAACAAAGAGAGGATGAGGTTTTTAGGAAAGAGCTCTGAGTTCAGTGGACCAGTGGTTTGGCAAACAAGCCATGCCCTGGAGGAACGTGGAGACAGTAGGTTTTTCCTTGACTGAAAATATATAATTGTCCTGAATTTGGAGTGTTTATAAAGCAAGGTAGAGATCAGAGAGCTTGTCAACTCTAAAAGAGCACTTTGTATTCCACAGAGGCAGGCATGGGTGTCGTGTTCAAACTGTGATGTTGTGCTCTAATTAAAAGAGTGTGTCCTGTTTTTCAAATGTCTCATATCCATATCACCCAGTCTAACCTCTAGCTGACTCCTTCCATCCTTACCTTTTTACAAAGAAACTCTATCTAAGCCTTAGCATAGGCCTCTATGGCTCCAGATAATGTTTAATCATAGAGAGTGATCTTTGTTAGAGAGAGAGAAAACAGTAGACACGGCTGCCAATTTCTTCCAGCACAAAGGACACACAGAGCAAGAAAGCTTTAAGGAGCCATCAGGAATCTCAAACCCAAATAACTCTTAGATGACATAACTGAGGGTGCTAGGCTGGTTTGGAAACTGGAAATTAACAACTCCACTATAACAAGACGGCAGTTATGCAATTCCAGCCAACTTGCCACAGAAGGGTGTAGAATAAAAGTTAATGCATCTTTTGATTATTTTAAATAGAATCCAGAAATCTATATTTTAATGAAACATTGAGAGCCTAAAACAATCAGATATACTGCCAGATCAAGGAGAGTTTGCCTTAAGTATTAGATGTGGCAGGAAGAGCTAGAAAACAAGTTTCCCATGGTGTTGACTTGGTTTTCACTGAAGCTTTCTGGAGGAAGAAGAGGCAGAACCGTGAGTAGGAGTACAGAGTATGGCAAGGTGCAAGCCAGTAATCCCAGCACTTTGACAGGTGGAGGCAGGAGGACTGAAAGTTCAAGCCCAGCCTAAGCATTTTAGAGACTTAGCAAGACCGTGTGTCAGGAACTTTTCATTTAAATAAAAGCCTGAGGATGTAGCTATGGTGCATGAGCTTCCAAAATAATCCCTGTCACATTTCATTTTCACTTTATCCTCTTTTTCTTTTTTTGGCCCAAATTCACTCTATAGAACTGTTCTTTTCCATATCCATTTACCCCACACTTTTCAAATATACTATTGGGCACAATTTTTTTTAAAAAGGAAGCACCTTGTGGATGTATCATTCAAAAAACAATGTAAATAAAACAGTAAAGAAGAACTCAAACTATTGGGAAAATGATTTTCACTCCTCTCCTGGAGACAGTAATGGAGACTATCTCTCTGATGCAAGGCCTTCTTCACACAAAGCCAACAAGTGGGTGACGTGAAGAGCTGCCTACTTTAGGGGGAGGAGTGTGGCTACCTCAACACTAAAACCCAGAGAATGACTACTGCCTCAGCCCTCCTGCCCTCACCCTAAGTAATGAAAGTTTAAAATAGCACTTAGGGATTTGATGCCTTTCTCTGCACTAAATGATCTGTTTAGGGGAGAGTAATACATATGACTTTATAATTCAAAAATTATATACATATATATGTTATATTATCAGTTAGTGTAAGCAAGACCATAAAGCAAGGGTTCATGACTGAATTTAGTTTATTGGTTGAATGGTGGGAAGAAATAGACAATGAAAGTAAGGCAGCAACAGCAGTATGATGGATTAACTAGGGCTTAGCCCCACTAGGAGCCTCTCAAAAATGTGTGCCACGTGGTGGTACTGTCTGAGTAGAGAGGGGGCTGATGTATTTATGTACCAATGCTTATTCCCTTTGGTTAAGTGTTTCTAGGGGATATGGAGTGATTTTTCACTTCCCTAAATGAGCAAAGAGGCTTTCCTCAGTTTCAAAAATGTTCTCAGGCACAGAGATTGGGGTCAGTGGGCCCTGAATCAGTAGGTCTCCTAAGATACAAAAGGAGCACAAATACCTTTTGCAGCCCTCCTAAGTACTATAAATCCAAGCCTACTGTACCACCACATGTGGTTCATAATCAGAAGTTGGAAAATGCCCACAGTACTGTGTGCAATGGTACATGTTATATACATTTAGAAGTTAAACTTTTTGAATCTTTTCAGCATCAATATTTTGTATTTTCTTCAAAAGAATCATAATGAAATCACAACTCATATTGTTGACTGTTTACTGTTGTCAAGCAAATTACTTGATGCTAGATGTCTTCTCTGAAGTTTTCAATTCATAATTTTCTTTTATCTATTAGCAAAACCTTTTTCTTCCTGATCTATTTCTAGTGATATTACTTTGCTGTATTTTACATACCTTTTTAAACCATTACATATCCTCTACTAGAACAGAGAAAAAGAGATTGCACAAGTAGGCTAATGAGTATGTAGAGGGAGAGGAAGGAAAAAGAAAGTAAATAAAGTACAATGTGTGTCTTTTTAGTTATCACGGTTGCTCATCAAATAAATGGGTTTGATAAAATCTGAATTTTCCTTCCATTTAGGTTACACGTGGCTTGCTGAATTAGAAAATAGATTTTGGAGGATTTTTCTTGTGTGGAATATTTGCTTTTTCTCAGATAATGCCTCTTGAATAAATGAAGAAAAGATGGATATGTTTCTTGGTGAGAAAGTTCATGATAGGTTGGTATAAAGGACTTCAGAGAACTCTTCAGAGCTGATCAAATAAACAAGTATATTGGTCATTTATCCAAAATGCTCTGCTTAAGAGTATTATAGCAAAAGAAAAACACTTTGAGTTGTATTGAAAAAATATTAGAAAATGGTCTTATGAACTCAAAAGGCAGGATGATTGCAATAATAACAAAGGTCTTCATAGTACCAGCTTGATATACTAGCACATCAGCAAGGAGTTATAAATGGTTATGAATTTTCTACATGTGAAAATGAAATTACCCTGCTTATTCAGAGCATGTATCTATTTTTAATAGACATAGAACTTTTCACAGCTTTTCATGGAGTTATTTAATAGTACTGATTACAATAAGAGGCACAACTTTAGAGTGAAAAGAGTAAATCAGTTCAGCTTAAATTCCAGCACCATCACATAGAACTGGCTGGGCAACCTTGTACAAGTAATTTGAATTTTTCTAAGCCTTTTTCCATTCTAAAAATGATTCCTATAACATCAAATTAATAAATACTAAAAATACTGCCAACTACAAAAATATGAGATAAAAGATAAAATGTGGTACAGATAACGGTTATTAACATTTCCCACAGAGAAATGAGTCAAGACAAAACCTTTTGTTTTATGTCCTAATATAGTTGTTATTGGAGAATATGGGAAGATCTGGATCATAATCTGCCTTTTATAGCATACTTATCTCAAGTCTATCCCTACTAAACTAAACCAAATTGGAATCAGTAAGTGGCATCTCATCACTGGAATATTTTGTCTTAATATCCAACCATGGGGCCTTATTACAATCATTACACCTTCTGAGTTTGAGGAGACCCTGGGCAATTTAGCAAGACCTTGTCTCAAAATGAATTTAGTAGAATATTGACGTCTGAAATATCCCTTACATGGGAAGAAACAATTCTTTCCTGTTGTTTGTACACAACAAGCAAAAGTGTGCTTAGTTTGATTTGCCTTTTTTGTGATGATGTGCATGAGTTTAACTCTATGTCAACATGAGACCTCATTTTATTATCAAATAAGATACCTGACAAAACAAAGCCTAGAAAGATCCTTACAATGGCCTGTCCCTATTTGACTGCTTGTCTGTTCCAGGACACTATGTCATCAAGTATACGCAGGTTTCCATTGTAAAGTCATCCAGCAAGTTAATATTTGAGTTACACAAATGCCACATTTATCCAAGGGTACTGTCCAGCTTGAATTCATTATATATTAAGTCCATTCTAAGAACCAAGATTTTTATGCTTGAGTTTGTTGGCTCTCTACTAAAAACTCATCCATAATCTTCAACTTTTGGCATATGATCCCAGCATAGTTTTAGTCCATTCTGAAGATTTATTGATTTCTTTACTATGAAAACACTAATGTGGGATCAGAAAGACAAGAACATTTTCTACACAGTGCAGATTATATAAGATAGCAAGGAGGAGAAGAAGGCTCCAAACCTATTTATTCATCATTGACCAAGAAAATTGTAGGTTTGCTGAAATATACCCAACTGTCAGCTGCCAGCTCAGCTCTGCAATTGCTATACACCGGCTCAGCCGAGTCATCTGTTATCTCTGGCACCAACTGCGGTGTTCTTACATCAGTATGCTGCTTGAAGAAGCTAGAAATAGAAATTAAATAAACCAATCAGGTAACTGCATCAAAATGAATCCCAGTTCTCCAGAATCTAATTAGTGTGTAAGAACACATTAACTAAAGTACATCCAATGCACATGTAAAGAGAACACTTGGGTCACTGTAGCTAACTCACTCTATTATTAACAATCACCATTGGAGACCACAACTGTAGTTAGAGTCCAAGGAACATAACTAAGATTAGAAGGTTACACAAAGAATTAAAGAGCATAAGACATTTCCCAAATTCCAACTGGGGAATGATGTTCAGGCAGGAGACAGACACTCATAGGAATCATATCCTAAAGAGCTTGACAAAATTCAATAGTGGGGGCTGGGGAGATAGTTGGGGCTGGGGAGATAGCTCAGTGGAATAAGCACTTCCCTGGCAAGCACAAGGGCCTACATTCAATCCCCGGTTCTGCCAAAAAAATTCAATAGTGATTGACATATACGTACATTTTGTATAGTACCTTAAGATTTAACAGCATGTATTCATTACCAATAATATCTTTAAATAAAGCTAAAATATCTTCCAAGTATTAGCTATTTCAAATGGTTGTGAAGGGAACATAATCCCAAGTACTCTGGAACCTGAAAGAGGAGAATAGCAAGCTTGTGGAGAGCCTGGGCAGCAAGAGTTGGGCTCAAAATGCAAAAGGCTCATCACCCAGTGCTATTCAGTCTCTGGTCCTGTTTTTAAAAAATTGTGAATAAAAATAAAGGTGAGGGAATGAATTAAGAAAAAGTTAATGTAGTAACTTTAAATTTTAGAGTTGGACTTAATGTTTATTCTAGTATTTTATCAATGAAAATCACTAAACTGTACAATGAATAGAGCAAAGGCAGTACACTGCAGAGAAGCATTTTCTTTGTAGCAGCATTGAGAAAAGAATGGTTTAAATGTGGCATGACCTATTTACAAGCTTATTGAATTTAGATGTGGTGCCTGGCACACAAATCTCCATTCTTGTCCAGGGCCTCAATGTTTGGATCAAGATATACCTTCTTAAAAACATCCTGGGAAAGCATGACTTTCATCAATTCCTCCCAATTTATGGCCTTCATCCTCCAGTTGAAGGCAGGATGGATGCCTTTCCCCTTAGTATATCTGAAAGCTCAATCCAGAGCTGATTATTGGAGCCTACAATGAAGTTGAAGTAGCAAGCCTAAAATAGAACCTCTGGCCTAAATAATCAACTTTACCACTCATCATATGAATTCACTAGAAAATTGTTTATATTTATATTACTTTCCCAGCCTTGCCAGAAAAGACAAAAAGACCAATAGAACATAGATCTTGCATTTGGCTTCAGCCATTCAGGTTGGCCTTTTCTAAACCCATCATTTTCAGTAAATACTTAATATTCCGATTTACTTTTCTCATTTTTATTAAGCCAGCAGCTGTCTACATAGATCCAATCATTATTAGATAAAAGGAGACTCATCAATATTTGCCAGTGTGGAAAGAGGAGTCCTAATTCCTTTTAAAGAGCAAGAATATGTTGGCTCCACAGAATACTGAAAAGCAGTATGAAAAAAGGGCTGACAATCTTTTAAGAAAATAGGGATTAATCTCACTTTTCCTGTCTCCTCCACTTTTGAAATTGTATTCAACTTTCTTCAGGTATATTTTTCCTTAAGAGATTTCTCTCTATATCCATTGCTACACATAAAATTTCTACTTCTAGGGCTCAGCAGATTAAAGTGCCAGCAAGCCGGCTTGGGGGCCAGGTGTTTGATCCCTGGGTCTGCCATGCCACCCCTCCGCACTCCCCACCAGATGCGCTGAGATGGCAATTGAGACTGGGCGTGGTGGCACATTCCTATAATCCCAGCTCTTGGGAGGCTGTAAACAGGCGGATCACTACTAGTCCAATCTAGTAGTGAGACCCTGAACACCCTGTAGACCCTTCCCTAAACACACACAAAAAAATGTTTTTCTACTTCTAGGTCACTGACAAACATGTTCTTTTCTAGGCAACAGCCTATTTGCCTGAAAAATACTAACAATGGCTAACATTAACTGAGGGCTTACTGTGTGCAAGGCATTGTTCAATATTCTTTTAAATGCACATCTTATTTAATAATCACAATGATTATTCAGTATGTTTCCTTATTATTTTCATTTTTCAGACAGAAATACAGGATTAAAAAATAGAAACAACTTGTTAATGGTCACACAGCTTGTTAGTGAGAAAGAATAATTTAAGTCAGGCCTATCTAATCTCAAAATCCACTCAAGTTAACCATTTGTGGTCTTATCATTACAATTAACAATGAAGTTTTAATTAAAATAAGGAACATATGTTATTTATAAACTTCACTATTTATTAACTGCTAATTTTTGTAACATTAGACACTGCCAGAGGTAGAAAGAGTAAAATATATTAATATCCAACAGGGAAAATGCCCATGTAGAAGACATCACTACCTTTATCATTCTTTTTTTTTTTCTTTATTTTTAAGATATATTTTAATAATTTTTTTTAAATTATAATATATATATATTTTTTTCTTCTTTCAGCGGTTTATTCAGGACC
>NDGM011139736.1:0-12693 GCA_002564305.1 Octomys mimax | reverse complement strand
TTTTTGTATTTTTTTAGGGAAGGGTCTACAGGGTGTTCAGGATCTCACTACTAGATGGAACTCATAGTAGTGATCTGCCTGCTTACAGCCTCCCAAGAGCTGGGATTACAGGCGTACACCACCACACCCAGTGTCAGTTACTGTCTCATCACAGCCCCTGAGCCTGCTTGCAGGAGCTTTAATCCACTGAGCTATTTGGCCGGCTGTTTGTTCCTCTACTTTCTTTTTTGACGGAACCCAGGATTGAACTCAGGCCCTTGCACTTGCCAGGCAAATGCTTATTCTACAGAGCCATCTCCCCAGCCCGTGTTCCTCCTCTTTCTTACAGAAGTTTGCTGCAAATGTCTGAAGCATGGTTTCCCCTTCTTTAGAATGTGATCATAATAGTACCTATCCCGGAGTTACTGTAAATATTAAATGAGAGAATCCATGTCAAGTTCTTGCTGTGGTGTTTGACATATAATCAATATTCCTAGTGGGAGAAGATTGCAGAATCAGTATGACAGGGGTGCTACTAGGACAGCACAGGAAGGGTACTTAACTCACTAGGGACACAGGAAGATTTCCTAAAGGAGGGATGATTAACGTCAGATCGCTAGTGGGAGGTAGCTCGGTGAAGAAATTGCATACTATTAGAGGAAATAGCTTTACAAAGGCTGAGAAGCAAGTAAGACAGTTCCGTATTTTGGAAGAATTTTACGATTAATGTGGTAATGATTGAAGTAAAACGGGCAAGAAGAATAGGAATGGGGGGGGTCACTTCATCCTAAGAGGAGCAGAGGAGCTGGTGAAGGGTTTTGTTCAGCCCTTTGGAGTGCTTACCCTGGGGCACTGTGGGAATGGATTGATATAGGTAGACTGGTTTGAAGCTATTGAAGTAAGGTAGGCTTACGGACCTGACGAAGATTGGTTTTAGAAGTATTTGGGAGGCAGAGTTTTAAAAAAAAACTTGGTGCCTAATTAAGAAGAGGAAGGAAAGAGAGGGTCTGAAAAAGAGCAGTGAGGCTTTGAGTTTGGGTCCCTGTATGGCAGAGAGATACAAGGAGATGAGAACACGGAAGGGAGACAAGGTTGGAAAGAAGGTCAGGAAGCTCTTGGATGTGTGGGTTGCTCAAGGGAGATGAAGCTAGAGAGAAGGATTTTGGAGTGTCAGCACAGAGGTGGTAATTGAAGTCTTGGGACAGTTCTTGGCTCATTGGTCATTGGTTGCATGTTTCTGTCTTTTAAATATTTTAGGAGGCTCTGCTGGTGTGTGCCCAAGCCATTCCTTCTGACTTGTGATTACTTAACCCCTTAGCTTGGGCTCCCCCTCTTCCAGCAGGCCCTTGAGAGCTGGCTCTGGGGTACAGGCTTGTCTGTATGATGCAGCCTCCTCCCTTCCTTGTCAGAACTCAGCATGGACCAGCTTTGGACACCTCTGAGCCTCATCAGAGTTTGGGGCAGAACAATAAGTCCTCAGAGCTAAAAGAAAATACAGGCCTTTCGGAGTGGGTTATTTAGAGAGGGTGGGCTTCATCACTGCAGGATTCTAAGAGGTACTGCAAAGATCCCACTCTGACTGAGGGACTGGACCGAAAGAGCCCTAGGGTTTCTTGTAATATGTGATTCTCAAACTCGATCTAGGTGCTGGGGTGAAAAAAATAAGATTCTTCTGAGATACCCTGATTTCTGGGCCTGAAGGTACTGAGAGATTGTCTACTCCAACCTTGCCCTTTATGGCTGAATGCTCTAGAAGGCCCTCATATTGGCAGCCATTTAGCACAATCCCTGGTGCGACTGCATGCTGGGCACTCATTCATGTAGACCTGCTTTGAGTCCCAACCCTTCTAACTGTATGACCTCAGCTACAGTACTAAATTTTCTGCGCCTTAATTTTCTCATCCCTAAAATGGGAAAAGTAGCACTTACCTCCCAGTACTGAGGATCAGTGAAATCTGATTGAGTTAGAAGTAATTAATGGAGCCTCAATAATAACTGTCTCCCAGCCCTGCAATATATTAATTGTAGCTTATTTGTAATCAACTAAAGACCCAGAGGTAGTTTTTCTGTGATGCTTTAGAAACCATGAGTACTGAGTTCTGTCCCCCCCCCTTTAACAATCTTATGTTTATCAGTATGAAATATGTTTGGAAAAACTCTCAAAAGGGTTGTCAGCATGAAGTGCTATAAAAGAATGTGGAGCCAGGAACACTGTTTTTCATTTCTGATTCAAACTTTTCCTAACAACTCAGTGGCTCTGGGAACCAGCGTACTGCCTTCCCCAAGCTTTCTCCCCAGTCTGGATTCCACCTCAGGTGGTGTTTCTGCCTCCTCAGTCGTGTGCAGGCTGAAAGGCTGAGTCATGCTAAACATTTCTTTCCCCTCACTCCCCCTCCATCTCTTTCCTAATCTAATTAGTTCCCAAGTCATGTTGAGTCTAACTCTGAAATAGCTTGAGAATCCACAGTGTCCTCCCTGTTCCTGAGTCCGCTGTCTGGTTCATGCCCTGCCTGCCTGGCACTTGGGCTGCTGCCGCCCCGCTAGCACATCCCCCATACTGCTGGTGAATTCTCTAAGCAAGGCTTTGATCACGTTCCTCCCTACTGGAAACCCTTCTGTGGTACTCCATTTTCTCCAGCATGAAGTCCCAACTCTTTAAAGTGGCGCTCCTTTGTTCAAATATTTATGGAGGTTGGCAGGTGCCAGGTACTGTGCCAGGCCCTGGGTTACCATGATGACAGGCCCAGCACCTGTCCCCGGGGAGCCTCTGTTGGGTGGAGATGCAGGTAACACAGCTGCTAACTGAAAGGTGATGAGAAAGGTGGTTGGCCAAGGCATGTGTAAAGTGCCTTTCTGGATTCACACTGTATTCTTTTTTTCAGCTCCTTCCCTGACCACATCATGTTCACTTTGAAGTCTATGCTGTCTGTCTTCTGCCTTCCGTCTGGAGCATCCTTCCCTGCCTTCTTTTAGGGGGATGCCTAGGCATCTGATACTGCTTCTCTTCTTCCAACTCCAGTATTACTGCTTCCTTATCCAGGAAGCCTTTGTGATTCACTTCATGAATTGTTCATGTGATTGCTCCTTTCTTCATTCAGCAAACAGAACAGATCCCTCTGACCATGCTGCCTTCCTAGCATGTAAGAGATTTTTCTGCTGGCGTTGATGAGATTGTTTTGTGATGACGTGTGGGTTCCTCAAGGGCAAGGACAGATTTAGTGTTATGCTCTGAGAGACTTGCTGAACGAAGTCATTTCATAGCTCAGCACTCAGTTTCTTCATCTGAGAAATAGGCCCTCTAACACCTTCCCTTTTTCTGTTAGGTGATCATTGGTGACATTCTGCCAGTAGTGTTTCCCTATGTGAAAGTGCCTTATGGGGCTTTAGCATGGGAGAGAAAGGAGAGGGTTGCTGTCAGACTGCTCCAGATGCACAGGCCCTGCAGGGTGACAGTTGGAAGGGCAGACACCCCGCCTGGCTGTGTCTGCTTTGCTGCCCTGGGAGCATGTCCCAGATGGGAGAGCTGTGTCTCAGGTCCCCCTGGCTAAGGAGAGCTTTGCTTGCAGGGCTTCTGGGAGCAGCTGCTTTGTGGCTCGGTGTCCAGCGCTCCCTACCCTGGAATCCTGTGCCCTGTTGCTTAATGAAGGAGCACTGTAGCAGAAGGCAGTGGGAGTCATTTGGTACGGGCTGCTGTGCGGGGAGTAGTCCCGCCCACTTCTGCCTTCTACTCCTGGGGACTTGAGCAAATCCGCTTCCCCCTCCCAGCCTTAGTTCCCCCATCTGTAAAATGAAAGTTAAGGTACACTATGGCCTTTGGGATACCTCTCCTGTCACACTTCTCCAACCCCCTTGGGAATCTTGTTAATGTTGAAGTGCCAGATAAAATGCCATTTTCTTGTGGAATCCTTCTCTGATTTTACCCTCTTTCCATTGCAGTTCCATGCCAAGTGGTTTATGTGTCTAAGTTAAGCACCCATTTTTTAAAAATGATGTTCCATTAAGGTGTTATAGAGTATCCCCATACCCTCCTGTTAATTGTGAGTTCCTTCAGAGTATCTTACTTTTACCCTGCAGGGTTTACCTGGCCCAAGACTTGCTGATAGTAGCAGTTTGTATGATAAGAACAATAGCAGCAATGCTTTATCATTTGCTTATTCCAGGCATTATTATAAGAACCATTTTTCTTCTATTAGTGGTTTTCAAACTCTCTTTTGGGGCATTCTCAGGGTTCTTCTGAGTTCTTTCAGAATCTAGTAAGGCAGGAGGGCCCCATGGTTAGGACTCTGGAACTCCCCCTAGCTTCAGCCAGAGCTAGTTATTATTTTGATTGATTTTGTCCATCTTACCAAAGGATTCTTTAGCTAAAAGTTAAACTAACTGAATTTTGCTGCATATATTTTTGCAATACATGGAACAATCTAACAAGGAAAGGAATATTATATTTTATGAAGACACAGGCATGAACTCAGCCAGTGAGAGCAGAGATTTGAATCAAGATCTGTCATGATTTCATTGCCCATGAGAGCTTTGCTGCTGGGGAGCTTGCAGGGAGGAAGAGGCCTGATGATACTGAGTGGGTGAGGTGTCAGGGCTGCTTCCTGCCCTCTCCTGAGAGCTTCCCTTCCTTGCTTTCTCCCTTTTAGATGAAGTATGAGTTTGGCTTTAGTCTTGAGAGTAACTGTCTCAGGAATTATCAAACACAATAAAAAGAGAAAGCCCACATTTTCAGTGCTAGGCCACTGGGGCATCTACGAGTTGATCTGGAACCTTCTGGAACCTATACTGTCCTCAGAACCTGGTCAGCTGCTCTCTGTGTGCTTGACCTCTGTAGGGCTGCAGATATATTGGTGATGTGCTCTGCCTGGCGCTGGCTATTTGGGGACATATAGTGGAACACTGCAAGCCTCATAGGTCACTGACTTGTGGCATGTAGAGATGGACAGGAGTCACATTGCTCCTATGTATGTTGAACTGCACAAGTGGCCTGGCCTTTGAGCAAGGAGACCTGGATTCTTTGCCTAACCTTTTCCATAGTCTGTGTATAACTTCTCTGGACTTGAGTTTCCTCTTCTGTATAGAAGGACTAGTATTAATAGTTAATGTGGATCAAGTTCTTATTCTGTGTCAGGTCCTGTGTCAAGTGATTCACATAACTGGTCTCTTTGTATTCATATAATGGCTGAGGTAGACACTATTATGAGTCCCATTTCACAGCAAAGGTTCTGAGTCTTAGCAAGGGTGAGTCATTAGTCTAGTTGGCAAAATCTGGATTTGAGCTGACTTTTTTCACTATTGTGCCACATTGGCTTAGGAGTGGGTCTTCCCTCCCTGCCTCGGAGTTGTGAGTGAAGGTAGGGAAATGTTTTTATGTTGAGCTAGCATAAAGTAAGGAAGATGTGCTGTAAATGGATATTACATGTAGGCGCAGCATTGGTCACTGATGAGTGCCAGAGCTGTGTGGCCGATAGAGTCTATGCTGTGAATTCTGCAGATGAAGATGAGAATTACAGAGTGGACATTTAGAATTCTATTTGATTCATTTGACTACTCATTTACATAATAAATATTTACTGAGCACCCATTGCACACTGGGAGCTGGTGATAAAGCAGCAACCCAGCCATGATCCCACACTAACCCGTTGGTGTACAGGAAATGGGGAGTCAAGAGGGCACGATTCCAGCCTTGACTCTGCAGGCCATTGGTGGTGTGACTTTGGATAACTCACAGCTTGCTTAGAAGCCTCAGGTTTCCTATCTAAGCAAGAGGGTTGTAATTCCAACCTTGCCAATAAAATCAGCTGAAAGAATGGCAGTGGAAGTGCTTTATAGCTATAAAGTACCACACTGTGGGTTGTTTCTGGCCTCATCATTCTGACTGATATCTTCCCACAGGGCTGCCCTGGAGCTGCAGGACAAGCACCTGGAGCTCCTCCAGGCAGCTACTACCCGGGGCCTCCCCATGGTGGAGGACAATATGGTGGTGGTTATGGGGGTCCTGCCCCTGGAGGACCTTATGGACCACCAGCCGGCGGAGGGCCCTATGGACACCCCAGTGCTGGACCTCCAGGAGGACCCTATGGTGGTGCAGCTCCAGGGGGCCCTTACGGTCAGCCACCCCCAAGTTCCTATGGTGCACAGCAGCCAGGACCTTATGGACAAGGTAAGTAGTATCTTGGACTCTGGGTGCCTGTGACCTGGTTTTGAGTTACTTAGAGCCCATCCTTGACCTTTATCCTGGTCTCTGGGACATTTGCATTTTGTTTCCTGTCTGTATCAGCAGGATAAGGAGGCTGTCAGCTTCGCGGTGGCACCAGCAACTCCAAAATCTCCCTGGCTCACAACAAGCATTTATTTCTATGGCTTGCTCATACTTATTTACTCTTGCTTATGTGTCAGCAGCTGCAGGTTGGCCGCTGAATTTCTATTCATGTGTCTTTTTATTCTGGGACCCAGGCTGAAGGGACATCCCTTATTTGGGATGTTATCCTTGTGACAGAAAAAAAGAAAAGAAAGCTCACAGAGACTGTCAGTGCCTCTTAAAGGTGGTGCTCTGAAGAGCCACATGTCTGTTTATGTTCTTGTGGCTAAAACACATCCCCTGGACAGGTCTGGCATCCATAATACAGGAATGCATGCTTGTTTCATTGAGGAGCTCTGTGAGTCACAGGTAGCCAGAGAGGAGCTACAATGCTTTCATAGGGAAGAGGAGGTCAGGAAATAATTGGAGCAGTAATGTACTCTGCTGGGAGAGAAGGCCCATTCCTGTGTGAGGGGGACTGGCTGCCTTTACAGCAAGGCAAGACTGTAATTTTGAAAGATCGGCTTTGAAGTCGAACTCCCTACTGACCTGACCAACCCTTTCAACTCTAAAGCTTCAGTATCCACACCTATAGGTGGGAGCAATGCCACGACCTCCTGTGGTTGTTTATAAGGATTAAATGAGAAAGTGTCTGGCTCATGGGAAGGGCCTAGTAAACAACATTCTATGAGAGGACTCATTCTAGGGCATTCTGAGAGAGGGAAGAACTTAGCATTTAATATGATAGCAAATGTGACATGAGCCTTACTGTCAAGAGATGCTGAGGCAGGCAGGAGGATGAGGGGGGAAAGGAACAGCAGCGAAACAAGGCAAGGTGCTAGGCAAGGTGGGCAGGGCAGGAGCGGAGAGATTTAATAGGTGCGGAGTAGCCTTGGCTGGGGGCTTTGACCTCAGTGAAATTTCTGAGCAGTCTTAGGATCAGGACAAGGAGATACTAGCCCTCACCTCCCGTCAAGTTCATTTCCCAGCTCTTTCACAGAGTGATTGTTTCTAGGAGACTAAGTCACCAGCGAGGCATACGGAAACCATTTTGGTGCACAGGAAGGGCCTCCAGGGAATGCCCTTCTGGGAAACAGGAAGCATCTGAGTGCCTTTACTCAGGCAGGTGGCCTTAGAGGAGCCTCTCAAATCTTGGGGGTTCTGAGCACTGCCAACCAATGGGATTTAATCTCAGAGCCCAGAGAATCTGGCCTTTTACCTTCAGCTCAGCAGTGCCTCAGGAGATTTCCCCATCGTTTTTAACACCTTGTCTCTAAATCCATTAAAGAAGTCAATGCAGAGAAAGAAGCCCCTGATTCAAGGCTTAATCACCCCAGGCCAGAGGCTAGAAGTAATATCTAGGGCTGGAAAGAGTTCACCTTCTGATACTTCCTTTTGTTTAGCTTTCACTGCCTACTGTCCCCAGCGCCTAGTGACACCCCTCCCTCTAGGCAGTGCTACAGAAGGCATGGTCCATGCCGCACCTGCATTGATGACTCTGGGAGGTGCCACCATCAGTGGTTGAGTACCACTGTTCTGGGAAACAGATTTGAGTATTAGAGGTGCCCCCCCCACAAGGAACATTCTAGCGGCCCAGTCCAGCTTCCTCACCTGTTATCCCCCCTCCCCTCCCCCAGCCCAAGACCCCTCGGAGTACTCTGAGTACACTGTGTGCCTGCTGCTGCTGACACATAAGCAAGAGTAAAGAGAAAAGCCATTTGCTCTGTCTTTTCCTCATCATCCTTTCAGACTCAGCTGTAATAACCCTTCCTCTGAAAATCTCTAGCCCTTCCTCTGAAAATCATTCCAGGGCCTTTGCTAAGAGCCTTATTTTGCTGTTATCATTTAATCATTGCAATCACCCTGGGAAGTGGATTCATATTAGAAACGGGAAAATCAGTACTCTGAAAATTATACATTTAACTTAAAGACACACAAACTACTAAGGATCTGAACCAAGATTTGAATCCAGCTTGCTTTGATTCCAAACCCTAAGCCCTTCTACATAAACTACAAGGCCCACATATTTTGGAAAACTCACCTGTCAGGGGTGTGGCCCTCCCTCATTAACTGCTGTTACAGGAAGATAGGTGGCACCTGCCTGGATTTCCTGTCCAAGGTCAGACTCACCCCTCCACCAGGCAAACCTTTTTCCCTCTGGCCTCATCTTTGATACTGGGTTGTGATTTCTGTCCTGCATAACTACCACAGCTGCCTGCCACTCTTCTTGGTGTGAGCCCCTTTGTGGCAGTTAACTCCCTTAAAATTTTCGAAAGATAGCCTGCTCTGCTTCTCTACTCTCATCTGCCATCCTATCTCTGTTTACCATTTTCAGAAAAGTATTGAAGTGCTAGAGGGGGACAGGAAACATAAACAGAGAAGTGATTGGGGCACTGTTCAAAGTGTCTGAAAGATTCTTGAAGCAGAAGCCAACTGAAAATGCTTGTAGGTCTGCTGAAAGCCTCTTTCATTATAGTAAGAATGTCAGCTTGATGAAAAACTATAAGCAGATTTGTGAGGCTTTGTGGGGAGGGAAACCCTGTAGCTGGCGAGGCGCTGAAGCTTTGGGCATTTCTGTAGATTGGCCTTGAGGCCTGGGCCTGACTCCCTGGGTTCACCTGCCTTTCCCCAGGAGGTGCTCCTCCCAATGTGGATCCTGAAGCCTACTCCTGGTTCCAGTCTGTGGACTCTGACAGAAGTGGCTACATCTCCATCAAGGAACTGAAGCAGGCTTTGGTCAACTCCAACTGGTCCTCATTCAATGATGAGACATGCCTCATGATGATAAGTGAGTCCTGGCCCTTCTTTGTGGGCCTGAGCTTGGGCAGAGCCACCTGACAGTAGACACTAGGTGGGCAGGCATCCACCCTGAAGACAAGTCCTTTGGCCAAGGAGAAAGTTGAGTTCAGAGAGAATCCCTGGACTGAGAGCTCTTTCCCTTGGATCTTTCTTAAGTTTTAGACCCAGGAGTTATACATTGACTCAGTTTTCCATTCTGCATGAAGTGATTCCCTCCCCTAGTAGTAAACAGCAAAGGTTGGGATCTGCGTGGACTCAAGTCCTGATACTCAGTGACCCCACTGGTGAAGAGAACAGCTGTGAGTGGGATGGGACTGAGGGTGGCTGGGGTGAAGGCTAATGCTGCATTTGATGTTAGCATCTTAGGCACAGGCATCTGGACCTCAGGTCTGTGGTTCTGTGGTCTCCCAAGCCAGCCTGGTGAGAAGGGCTCCCTCAGTGATATGCTTGGCCCTCAGTGTTGAAGCCTTCCTCTCCTCCCTGCTGCCCCTCAGACATGTTTGACAAGACCAAGTCAGGCCACATTGACGTCTATGGTTTCTCAGTTCTATGGAAATTCATCCAGCAATGGAAGAACCTCTTTCAGCAGTATGACCGGGACCACTCAGGCTCCATCAGCTACACAGAGCTGCAGCAAGGTGAGGGCTTGGCAGGGGCATGGTGGGCAGGCCAGACCTAGACTCTTTTTATTCCTGAAGACAGAACAAAGGTTAAGTATCCACTGCTAGCCCAAAATGTTGCTCTCACTGTAGGCCCACTTGCCACACTGCGGTGACCTGGTTGGAGTGCTCAGTTGGGATCCAGAGCAAGGAGAGATTGGGTGTAAAATGAGGGCTGGAGCACCTGGTGGTAGGACACCCAGCCAGACTGGCCATGCTGGGTGACATGGCCCCAGGTGGCAGGGAGCCTAAGAGGTGGAAACTTGATGCCATGGGGCTCGTGGAGACCAATGTGTTTTGTTTGTGTGGTCACTTCCTTTCATTCTTAGCAGGGAGGATGGAAAGAGTTCCATGCAGGGCCTCAGAAAGAGGTGCTATATTGGTACCTCTGCCGGAGGCAGCGTCTCTCCCAGCTGTGGGACTCAGAGCACTCTCAGAGTCGTAGTTAGGCAGGATGACCAGAAGACATGGGTCCAGGTCTGTTTCTAATCCTACTCTGTAAGGCTAGTAGGGGAAAGGACAGGTGGCTACTGGATCTTTGGGGATCCAACAAAAGAGTGCTGTCACTGAGGAGGAGGAACAGGCTGCTGGAGTCCAGTCCCTTGCCCTAGCTTTGAGTCAGACTAAGAGGGTCTATTAGGAGTGCGTGTGCCTTAGCTGCCCTTGGGAGAGAGGAGATAATCATTCTTGCCAGTTTCTGCCACGGATTTGGGTAAGGATGGCACTCATGGCAGCAAAACTAGTGTTTAGTGAATGCGTGCTATGCCTCAGGCACTGTAATAAGCATCTTTAATAGATGTATAGAATTCATTCTGCCCAGCAGTTAGATCCTATTTATTATTCCATACCCTTTGGTGAGGATCCCTTATGGTCTCTGTTCTACAAATGAGAGAAATGAGACTTAGTGTACATAACTTGCCTAAGGGCCCACAGAGCTAAAGGAGAGCTGAGATTTGATCCTGAGCTGGTAAGTTATGTGGAGAAGAAGGCAGGAAGTATGTCCATGGGAGATGGCAGTGCATGCAGGCTGCAGTCTTGCAACTGTCCCAGCAGTCTCATAGGGAGACAGATTCTATTAAAACAATACTTACCGGGTGCCAGGCACAGTGCTAAGTGCAGGACACAATCACCCCCTTTAATTCTTATAGAACCAAAGGGCCGGCCAAATAGCTCAGCAGATTAAAGCACCTGCAAGCAGGTGCAAGGGCCCGGGGTTCGATCTCCGGGTCTGCCGTGCCGGCCCTGCCCCCTGGGACGTGCTGAGACAGAGATTGAGACTGAGTGAGGTGGCACACGCCTGTAATCCCAGCTCTTGGGAGGGTGTAAACAGGAAGTTCACTACGAGTCTGATCTAGTAGTGAGACCCTGAACACCCTGTAGACCCTTCTCTAAAAATACAGAAAAAATAAATTCTTACAGAACCCACAAGGTTAAATGCCAGCCCCATTTTAGCAACAATGAGACAGAAGGGTAGAATTTTTTTTTTTTTTTTGTAGAATGAGGGATTGCCTTAGCAATAAGTGATTGCTAGGCAAGCACTTATTCTACTGAGCTATCTCCCTAGCCCCAATACAGAAGGGTAGAAAAGGGCTAAGCAGCTTGCCCAGGCCAGAGGGTGACTTCTTGCATTGTTCTTCTCCACATAACATTCCAGTCCAGGATCGAATCCTAGCTCTCCTTTAGCTCTGTGGGCCCTTAGGCTCGCAGCTTGACCTGGGCTGGGCTGCCGTGGGTATCTGCCCTGGGTGGGGTAGTCCTGGGGGGCTTGGGCTTGCTTCTGTATGCAGATGAGCCAGGAATGATCACAGTTAAACCACTGTCATGAGCCCAGATTAGACAACAGCATGGGCGATTTGGCAAAAGAGGGGGACCTTCTTCAGAAGGGGAGCAACTAGACAGAGTCCCTGTTGTGCTTCTGACATCTTGACAGATCTTGGGACTTCACTGTCTCTTGATGCTTCTGTGCTGGTCCTCTCACCATCCCCTGCTCTCCAGTGTTGCTGGTTGATGGAGGTGCTCATGGCAGGCTTGTGTGTCTGTTCTCTGTGCCCCCTTCTTCAGCTCTGTCCCAGATGGGCTACAACCTGAGTCCTCAGTTCACCCAGCTGCTGGTCTCGCGCTACTGCCCGCGCTCTGCCAATCCTGCCATGCAGCTCGACCGCTTCATCCAGGTGTGTACCCAGCTACAGCTGTTGACTGAGGCCTTTCGGGAGAAGGACACCGCTGTGCAGGGCAACATTCGGCTCAGCTTTGAGGACTTTGTTACCATGACAGCTTCTCGGATGCTATGACCCAACCTCCAAGGACCTTTCCTGGCTCTTTAAGAAGCATGTGGGCCTCTCTGTTCCTGTCCCTTTTAGAAATTCTTCCTTGCTTGATGTAGCACAGTTCCCAGAGGTTGGAAGGCCTACATCACAGCCACCATATAGTGAGGCCCTGGCCTGTGGCAACACAGGTAAGAGCTTGAGCGAAAAGAAGACCGGAAGTTGAACAGTCCCAAACAGTTCTGACAGTCCCAAACAGTTGGATGGCACAGCCCTGTACTGGGGGCAGGAGATGCCAGTCATGGCAATGGAGTCAGTGTCCAGTCAGCTTGTTCTGGCCTCCAGCTTCCCCTCTGTATCCTGATGCTAGTAGTAAGCGTTCATCAGCCTCTCACCATTAGTCTGCCTTCCCTCACCCAGGCCGTCTTGTCAGATGAGCCCAAAGCCTAGTTTCTCCACAGTGGAATCTGAGACTAACAGAGATTTTCCTGTAGGACCAGCAATTTGGATTTTCCAACATCCACATCCACGGGTCCTTGTGTGCAAACTTAACTGCCCAGGGCTGCCCCTGCTCAGGGAGCTTGGACATGTGTCCTCTGAGCATCCTTGGCCAGACAGTTGCCATCTGGAGCTTGGACCCTTCTTCCCTTGCCTGCCATGCTGTGTTCAGCTTCAGTCCCCAGGGGACCATGTC
>NDGM011139732.1:0-10622 GCA_002564305.1 Octomys mimax | reverse complement strand
TTTGCTAAGCTTGTTCTAAGTAGGTGCTTTAGACCACTGAGCCATCTCACCAGCCCAAAAGACATTTAAATGGCAATTAAATTCACATGTAGTCACAACACTGTACATAACTCAGTTAAAGTGCCTGCCATGTGAACAGCTGCAACCAAGTTCACCCGGGCTCAGGCTTTGACAACCTTACCATGTACAGCTCTACCTGATTTCAAAAGTGGTAACATGAAGAAAACAACATGGAGAACTCACCAAATGAGAGTTTTAATTTTTTTCTTTTTCTGCATTCTGAAAGTATTTCTCAACTTTGCTACCCATAATATTTCTTGATTTTCTGCCATGTCCAGTCCACTTATTTACTGCTTCTGCCTTTTAATTATTGTTTACTAAATCTTCTATGCAACTGTTTAGTAGATATAGGAAAAAAGCTCAGCATTACTAATCAACAGAGAAATGCAAATTAAAGCTACAAGGAGATGCCATATTATACTGTTAGAATGACTATTATAAAAATATGAAAGATAACATTGGCAGAGATGTGGAGAAAAAGGAACTCGCGTAAAATATTGAAATAGTAATAAGTATAGCCATTGTGGAAAACCATTTTTCTTGTTAAATTTTTATAACATCTTTTATTTGTTCTTTATTTATTTGGTTCAGGGTCTCGCTATACAGCTTGGACTCATAGTGATCCTTCTGTGTCAGGCTCCTCAGCACTGGGATTGCAGGAGTGTGCCACAACACCCGGTTTTGGGGCTGGCATGGTGCACCTGAAGTTCCAGGGCCAGCATGGTATGTGGTACTGGGGATTGGCTCCAGGGCCAGCATGGTTTGTGGTACTGGGGATTGAACCCAGTTCCTTGTGCTTTCTAGGCAGGAGCTTAGACCACCAACCTATCTCCCCAACATGAAATTTTTCAAAACAAAAAATGGAACTATCATGGGATTCAGCAATTTTACAGTGGCATACATATTGAAGGGGATATGAAATCAGTGTGTCAAAGAGACATGTAGGGCCAGCCAGATAGCTCAGTGGACTAAAGTGCCTGCTTAGGCAGACCGCAGGGACTGGGGTTCGATCCCTGGTATGTCCTACCAGCTCTGCCCAGGGGTGCACTGAGATGGCGATTGAGACTGGGTGTGGTGGCGTGTACCTGTAATCCCAGTGCTTAAGAGTCTGATCTGTGTAGTGAGATCCTATAGACCCTGTACTAAATGCATAAAATTAAAAAAAGACACATACACTCTGCTCATCAGAATAGTGCTTTTCTCAGTGGACAAGATAAGGAATCTATATATGCAACTATCAGAAGATGTGTGGGTAAAGAGAATGTGGTATGGAATATCTCTCAGCCATAGGAAATGGGGAAATCCTGTGATTTAAAGCAAGAGAAAGACAGATACCTCATGGTTCCACTTGCACACGGAATCTGAAAACCTGAACTCTCAGGGGTGCAGTGTAGAATGGTGGCTTCCAGGGACCGGAAAGAGGAAGAATGTCTGGGGGGATGTTGATTAAAGGACATAAATTTCAGCTACAGGAATATGTTTAAGAGATCTAAACTTGGAGAGGTAATACGTATGTTAATTCGTTCGCTTGAGCCATTCCATAATGCATACATATTTCAAAACATGCTTTGTACAATAAATATATAATTTTTGTCAACAAGTAAATAATAAAAAATGATACATTGTAAGTGTTTGAATTTATGGGGCACAGTATGATCCTTTAATACGTATGTATAATGTTTAGTGAAAAAAATCAGGGTACTTAGCATTTTTACCAACTCAAACATTTATAATTTATTTGTCTTAGGAACAAAGTCTTTTCACTATCAAAATAATTTAAAGGAAATAAAAAGTTAAAAAGGCCATTTATATGAAGGGGGGATACAGAAAGGGCTGGAGAGAGGGCTTCTGATGTGCGGGTGCTCTGCAGGGGCTGCTGATGGGTGCGTTTGGTTGTAGGAATTCATCCAGCTGGAGGTATCCATGTAGATTTTTATGTCATACTGTATTTCAGTAATCTGCTTTTCTTTTCTTAGAAATATTTTTCTTACTATAATCAACTTCCTTTCTGTCTGTTCTTGGAGACCCAGCGGTCACATTCTCCTTGGAAGGTCTGGAGCCCTTTCTGTCCGTCACGTGGCTGAAGGCTAATGACTGGAATGCGAATGGAAGCCTTGGCTTGTAGCTCTCCCCGAGTGTTTCTGGTGAGGTTCTGTTCCGTGTTCTTTCCCCCATTTCAACTGAGTGCCAGGGAAGGACAAGGACAGCCTCGGCGGCTTGTGGTGTGGAAGGCAGAGCCTTGGTTAGCCCGGGTGCCTGGAGGCGGAAGCCTGCTTTTGCCAACTTTGAACATCTTTGTTGGGCACTTTTCGAAGTGACAGATGTATTATAAATGATAAATTTTATTGTATGTCAGCCCCCATACAGATGTTGGATGTGTTTGTATGTATAGCAGCTAACGTGACTCTCATAACACATATTTTGAAATCCCATTTTCTAGAAGATTTTTACAGAATTCTTGCAAGATTTTTTTTTAATGAGAGCTGCTCTGGAGTTTACTTTCTTACATATTTACTGTTACTACTTAAAGAGAATTATTTGGACCAGGTAACTAACTCAAATGAGTTAATAAGTTTATTGTTAGATTTTAACACTTCCAACATGTCTGCCAAAAATAAGTGAAAATAAGTTAAAGACTGGTACTTATCCTCAGTGGGGGCACATAATTTTCTTGGGCATTTGCAAAAAAGAACTTTCCTACGTAAGAAGCTCAAACCTGAGTGTAGAATACCTGAATATTGTTTAATATTATATTAGAGGAAAAAGGTTCAAAAGTTATACTGTCGTACCTAACTGACGCCTCTTGGTGTTTGAAAGTTCAGCTGTGTTTCCTCCTCAGGAGTCACGGTGAGGCCTGGCATAATTAAGGTAGCTCTTTCCCCATCGTGTTTTCACAGGAACCTAAAACTGGTCTTGACTGGTATCCGTGCACCTCGTTTGTTTTCTGTGTGGTTTGAGTTCAGTGTCATGGGGGCATATTGGGGTTTTCATTGAAAGATGCTGATTTCTTAAACTTTTCTCCTGATTTCTACGGTCAGTCATTTTCAGAGCCGTGCTTTTTTTGTGTCTTCAGGGTGACGCCATCCATCTGCAGTTCCCACTATGTCACCTCAGACTTTATTTACTCATAAACAAGTAGAGCTCTGTAGAGACTTGGCGCTTGCTAAGGGAGAATTTGGCTTGTGTGGGTTTCTACCCCGTATGCAGGCTGGCGGCTGGAGGGCCAGCTGGGGCGCACAGCCTTTGCGCAGTCTCAGAACTGATGGGCGTTCACCTGGCGCAGCCCCGCGGAATCTTCCTTGTGTCTTTTCCTTCTGCATACTCAGAACTTGGGGAGTATGTGAAAAAATGTACAATTCCTTTGTCATGCCTCTAAAGCATTATGTGTGGAAATTACCTCCCAAATGTGTGTCGCTGGTAGCCTTCTTCCCTTTCCTGCTCTATGGTTTCCCAGTAATTGCAGTCAATGTCTAGATGTAGACAACTCTGAGGAGATGGAGCAACTCTGCCTATCCAAAGAATAGCATCCACGGTGGAGAGCCAAGTAGATTTATTTTATTTTACTTTTAAATAATAGGTCTGAGAATTAGTTCAGTAATTGTATTCATCATGCTTGCCTTAAAACCACTTCATGAAGTGTCCACTGGCTTCCACGTTGTCTTCAGGTACTTTTCTATCTCATTGGCTGGGCCTGCAGGGCAGGTGGGAATGCTCGACATCTCTGTTGGTGGTATGTAGCCACATCAAACAGTCACCAAATGGTAGGTAATTTCTGTTACCTAGAGTATTGTTCAGGGTTCCTTGGATTGGGTCACTACTAGCTGCTGAAATTAGCACAAGGAGAAGGAGAAGGTGGAGAATGAGGAGAAGTGGAGGAGGAGAAGGAGAAGGAAAAGAAAAAGAAAAAGGAGGAGAAAACAAGAAGAATATGCACTTAGCTCTCCATATCTGTGGATTCTGCATCCATGAATTCAACCAACTGTGAATTGAAAAAAAAATTTCATTTGTACTGAAATTGAACAGATATTTTTCTTGTCATTATTTCCTAAACAATACAGTATAATAACTATTTACCTAACATTTACATTGTAAATGATATAAGTAATCTAGAAATGATTTAAGCTATAAAAGAAGATGCATGTGGGTTATAGACAAATACTCGGCATCATTTTAAGGGGCTTGGGTGTGTGTGGATGTTCGTATCTTGGGGAGGGGTCCTGGAAC
The DNA here is from genome assembly GCA_002564305.1 of Octomys mimax. Taxonomy (NCBI): domain Eukaryota; kingdom Metazoa; phylum Chordata; class Mammalia; order Rodentia; family Octodontidae; genus Octomys; species Octomys mimax. The sequence goes on along the minus strand of NDGM011139732.1, from coordinate 6,338 downwards.
CAGCTCCTAGGAGGAACCGAGGGGTTATTCTGTGGGGAGGCAGTGAGAGCTGCCACAATCCAAGCACAGCTGGGACTTTTAAGAACTGTAAGTGGGAGCTCAGAAGCTATCAGGAACCCCAGCTCCTTGTTCATTCTCGTCCTCTTCTTCACTCTAAAGAGGGGGTAATTGTAAACTAAGGCCTGTTCAGGATGTACCTATGGCTGCTTTTCCACGTGCATGATAGAAAACAGAGGCCTTGTAGCTCCCGAGGTTTCCTCTTCTGTGTTCAAGGAACCCGGTTTGGCTTGACTGGATGGCTTGGAGTCCTGATTCCAAACTCCAGGGAGAGAATTTGATGGGCCTGGCTTGGGTCAGGTGAGCAACCCAGTATAGCCAACAATGGTGTGTGTGCATGCGAGAGTGCATGTATATGTGTGTGCATATGTGTGTACGTGGTACAGCATTCTTGCTGACTCCATGTAAGGGGTGGGGCCAGTTCTCAAGAAAGGCTCACTGTGAGTTGAGGTGCATGCCCCCTGTGGCTGTTATGGCCAGGCCTGAGGGTAGCTAGAGCTCCTGGCTGCGATTCTTCCTCCTGCACATGGAGTTGTGTAGTGGAACGGAGCACCAGCCTTCCGTCATGCAGTGGGCCCTCGCAGCGCTCCTGAGCTGCTGGGAATCCGTAAGCGACACACCTGTGTCTCCAGCTGACTTCCATTCCATTTCCTCGGGCGTGCCGCTCCCTCTAATCAGAGAACTCTCTAGTAGTGAGCCTCACTTTGCAAATGTTCTTGCTAGTAGTGTGGCTTTGTTTGGAAATTTGGAAACTAATCCCTTTTTGATTCTAAAGCACAACCAATCCTAGGGAATCCTGCCATCCTTCCTTTTTTCTCTCAGGGCAGAAGTGAAAAGATGTTTCTTATAGATAAATTTGGTAGAATTCAACAGAAGTTAACAAAGTAGGGAGACATTGGTCTAAGAGAAGTCCTGGATTTTACTGTTTGTCATCAGCTTTTTCTGTTTCTTAAATTTTATTTTGAGACAGGTTCTCTCTAGGTTCCTCAGTTGCCCCAGCTGGACTTGAATTTGCAACCCTCTTGGCCTCCCGGACCACTGAGATTAAAGGCATGTACATGCATGTCTGGATTTGATTTTATTTATTTTTTATGTATTTTGTACAGGGTCTCACTACACAGCTTGGGCTTATAGTGATCCTCCTGTTTTCAGCCTCCCCAGTGCTGGGATCACAGGCATGTGCTACCATGCCTGGCTCAGTCACTGGCTCAGCATGCCCAGGGATCAAACCTCTGTCCTTGTACTTTCCAGGCAGGCACTTAGACCACAGAGCTATCTTCTGTGCTCCCAAATCTCACTTTTAAAATTTATAAAAGGGTGATATTTTTCCTTGCTTACCAAGTATCAAGTGCTTTAAATGTGACCAAATATCTATAAATCTAAGGCATGCTCTATTACTCGACTTCGCGTGGACTAGCTAAAACTTTCCAAGAGGAGCCCAGTGGTCCTTAGAGATTTGTAGCATGGCACTAGGAGGAGAGGTGGAGATCTGGGGACAGTGGTTGACAGAACAGTTCGTCTAGTAGCGAAAGGAAAGTTAGGGGCATAGCTGGGGCCAAGACTCATGTGCAGCTGCTTTCTGCACCTCTGTTCTTTCTAGAAGACATTTCTGTCCCAGTTTGCAGTTGGCCTTCTTGGTTTGGCTTAAAGGAAGTGAGTTCAGGCCAAACGTCTGCTTGTCCTGGACGAGACTGGCTGGAGGCTACTGGCTTGTCAGCCTGTGAGAGCCGCCTTCCTGCTGGCCACCTCCTCCTTCAGTGTCCGATTCCATGGGGCGTTAGGGGGGAAATGAGAGGAGCTGCTGCAGGCAGGAGGNAGGGCGAGTCCCATGGATGATTTTGTTTGCCTGTGAGGGACTTGGGGTAAAGTAGGATTAGCGTCAGTGACAAAATCAAAAGAAATGAGGCCTCTCTTCTCTTGGCTTTGAAGCCACCAAACAAATGTGAAGAACAAAAAGCACAGGTTCCCCCCTCTCCCCCATGGATTCTTGAGTGTGTGATCTCAGCTCAGGCCTGAGCACTGGGATGCTCACAGCTTCCAGGGAAGTTCAGGATCCAGTCAGAGCTGAGAGCTACTGCTTGATGCCCTCCCCAGATGAGTAGCTGGGGACCAACTCCTTCTGAGCTATCACTTCTCCACTTTAAGAGAAGTGGCCCCCAAGGGTGAAGACTGCATCCATAAGCAGCTTGCAGGTAATGCTGTAGCTTTGGAAATCATACCTTGGAAAGGAAGGAGATCTGACCACCAGTGACCACCTGCAGGCTGAGTGGCACCTGTCCCATGTTCCCTGGCTGTGCCCTCCTGGTGGAGGGATTCTAACCTTCCCTTTCCATCCAATCACTGGGCTCTACCAGTCTGTGGGTGATTGGAGCAGTGACACTGTTTTCTTCCTTCCACTGTTTGCGCCTATGGATCCTGGCCTGGGCTTCTGTCTGTCACTTCTGTCCAGTATGTGGTGCCTCCCAGTTTTCCCATGTGTAAGTGTCAGTCCATTCATGAGTTGTCATAAAGTGGCAGGAGGCCACGTGACGAAGACTACAAAACCTGGTGTTTGGGATATGAAAGTTTGAGACCTGGCTTTTCTACATTCTGGCTCTGTGACCTTAAGCATATTCAGTGGCCCTCTGAGCCTTTGACTCCTCATGTAAAAGGCCACAGAGATGACTACCTCCAGGTTGACAGATGAGATGAGTCCTGCAGGTAAGGTGCCCACATGAGAGACCACCATGCTCAGTAAGCGCTGATGGTCCTATTCAAGAGGTTTGAACCATTCCCCTATTGAACATCTGACTGTGTGCCCTGGGCATGGTGGTTTGTAGACATCCTTTCATTTGCACCTCAGAACAACCCCACAAGGCCTATGTGACTATTCTCGACTGATGCATGAGGTGATTGGAATCAGAGTGAGTAAAGCTGCTTGAAGCATGCACAGCCCGGAAGCTCTAGGGCAGCACTTGCACTCTGAGTTGTCTGACTTGGAGCCCCTTTGCAGATCCCTGTGATAGATATGTGGCTACTTGACGGAAGAGGCTCAGGACACACTGGGGGACTCAGCGGTGTGTAGGGAGGGAGAACAGCACTGTGTGGGCTGGGCAGCAGCCCCTGGTTCCCTGTTTGCCTTCAGGGGGCAGGCTTGTGGCAGAAGCAGGGAGGTAAGTGGTGAAGCACCAGGTCAGAAAGTGACTTGATGGGCAGACATCAACAAATGCAGCTGCCTGGCGCCAGCCCCGGGGCCTGGCATGTGGGGTCCATAGGGAGGAGGGCTTCCGTTCTCCCCGAGAGCAGGAGGTGAGTGTTTTTTGTGCAAGAACAAGCTGGGGGCAGCAGGTGTGAGGAGAGTGGGTGGGGAGCAAATGAATCTCAGTTTGGCTGGGGCTGGGATGCAGTGGGGCTCCAGATGGCACCCCAGCCACCCCTTCTGCCAGACCTGGACACCCACACGCCCTGAGCCTCTGCCTTTGCCACATATGACACCAGGTTGCTGATATAGAATGTAAATCGTGCCTTCTAATAAAACAGCTTGACAGCAGGGAGCGTGCTTCTGAGCAAGTGGACGTGGGTTTGGAGGTGCAGGGAGCTGGTGACTCAAGGTCCCCAATAGCACGACTATGGGGGTGACTGTGGGGCTTGTCCGGTCCCTTGCAGAGGGTTCTTACTCATTCTAGGCCTTGCCCAGCAGGATGAGCAAAGTCTAGAGAGAAGCGTGGCGGCTTAGGCCCGAGACTTCAAATGCAGCTTCCCAGGGTGTGACTGGTTACTTAGTCTGACATTCTCTCTGACCAGGCAATTGCAGTGCAGTGCCCGTGGTGAGCCCCAGGGCCAGCACAGCTTGCTGGGGTCACACTGCCCTTTCACGCTCCTTAACAGAGGCATGCGCCTGAATCCCACCAGAGAGGATGAGAGGGAGCTAAGGGGAATTCCACTGGCTCCTTGCTTCCCTGGGCGCTGCTGGCTTTATTTCACTCAGTAGGGAACAGAGCACTCGACTTTACCTCAGGCCAACTCCTGCCGCTCCAGGCCTTGTGCTGTCTGCCTTGAAAAATTAGCAGATTTTCCACACTTTATAAGAAAGAAAGAAAGAAAAAAGCCTTGTGATGGATGCTTTACTGTTGATGTCATTGGAACCATATATTTTTGATATTTATTTCTCAATAGTTATCAAATTCTTTTTCTCTCTGCCTGGGGAGAAATAACTATGTGGAACAAGGAGCTCTACTCCTTGTCTTCATATTTACTGACATGATGGTCTATAATTCACTTTAGCTCTTCTTTTTGAATTATAAAATTAATGCAAAGGATTTCTGTTTATCCTCCACCCAGAGTCCCCTGAACCTTACTGTCTAGTTGTCACTGTGTTGCTAGGACCAAGTGCCCAACACTCACAATTTAAAGGAAAAGTTCATTTTGGCTCATGGTTTCAGAGGGTTCAAACCATGGTTAGCTGGCTCCAAGGCAGAAGTGGGACAGCTGAAAGCTGGGTCAGGTGGAGGAAAGCTGTGTAGTCCATGGTGGCTGGGAAGTAGAGGGTGAGGTAGAGGGCAGGGAAAGCGCGCGGGGGAGGGGGGGTTCACCCTTTGAGGTTACAGCCCCATGAGCCACCTCTTCTGAGCAGGCCCCAGCTCTGAACAGCACAGCCATCTGTGAACTCATCACTTGAGTCCATTAATGCATGTAGAGAGATTTGGTCACCTCCCAAGTCCTGCCTCTGAACATGGGAGATGGGGGAGGGTCATTTATCATCTGAACCTACAACGTTCATTTACTTTAACATACAATGATCAATCTCAGGGAATTTAACAATGATGCAAGGTTATTATCTGATCTGTAGACTTAATTCAAATTTTGCCAGTTTTTTCACTATTGTCCCTTTCAGGTCCAGGACCCAAATTCAGGACCACAAAAAGGAAGCTCTTCAGTTATTCTTTTCCTCTTAGTGTAAACAGTTCTTTCTAGCTTTCGGTTCTTGTTGGGGCCATGAAGATTGAAGCCAACAAGACAGCAAGGAGCAAGTGGTGGGGAATGGCCAAATGTATGTTTATTAAAAAGAAAAGCTCCCCACTAGCTGGGGAGGGATTCCACAAGGCAGGCATCTTGGAAGTCTTTATGTAGTTTTTAATATATGGCAGAAAACAGGGATGTTCTTGGTTGCAAGTAGGCCTTTGATGTCCTGAAGGCCAGCTCCTTTATTTGCATTTCACTTTGTCTAAGGCCTTTCCAATTGATTTAGGGATCTATTCTCTGTCCCTTGATCCATTAGGCACTGAAGGTCTGCTTAAGTTAATCTTGCGGGCTCTCTGGTATGTTAACTCACCTGAGTTTTAGTTTACCTTAGGTTAGCTATTCAGGACCTCTGCCCTATCTGCCTAACGTCTCCTGTCTCCTTGCTTCATGTGAAGCACTGTTAAGAAGAAGCAGAGGTGAGCTATCTTTTAGAATGTATTTAATTTGAGTTTATGCATAGTTCCCTTGAGATTTAAATCCAGGTTATGCATCTGAAAGCATATCACGGGTACATGATCTATTTGCCTTATTACTGGTGATGTTAACTTTGATCAGCAATGGGAACTGCCGAATTTCTCCACTGTTAAGTTATTTTTTATTTCTGGAATGAGTGTTTTGTGATTAGTTTCACTATTAACATCTTATTTCTCATTATATTTTGCCCACTGATTTAAGACTTAATGATTCTCCCTTCAACAATTATTACTGTGGAGTTGAATTCCCTTATAAAGATAATGCAAGTATCCGATAAAAATAAAAGATTTTTGTAGACATTGGCAGGATTGTATCATGTCTTACAAGTTGAATGCTATTTGCTTGGTTCTCTCCATAGTTTTGGTTTTATTTAGCGTGGCTTAGTCAAGTGTTAAGTACATACCATGTTGAATGTCACATCTACGCCACTGTGTTTACTTTTCGGAGTGACAATATTTCAGCAGGTGCCTGATCTTTCTATCTGATTCAGTTTTGTATTTCAGAACAAACAGTCTCTTGTTGGAGCTCAGCACCACCTCCTGAATTTGATCTGAACTCAAGCTCACTGTCCTTTTTTTAAAGGCTGAGAATATGCGGCGTTCCTGTGTGCACCCCAGTGGTTCTAAATTTTACGCGGGGCCAAGCTTTTCTTGGCGAATGACTCAGCATTTTACAATTTGACATTTTAAGAGGACCACTTAGCTATTAAGCTGAAGCCCATATATTAAAGTTAAACCCTGAAGCAAGCATGGGTCCAACAAGGGTTAGACAAAGATGAGACAATTTGTCACACCTACCAGCCTGTG
>NDGM011139731.1:0-10784 GCA_002564305.1 Octomys mimax | reverse complement strand
TACAGAAGAGTATCTTAGCCACACAGCTACCTGAAGCAAGATTGAAAAATTTGTTAAGAGTAGAAAAAAATATATAAGTTCATTTCCATAGATAATTGGATAGTCCACGAAACCACTTTCAGTCTTGGAGGCCAGGGGCAGAAGAACACGCTAATTCAATGAATCCCTGCCCTTCCTAAGGGTCTGAGGAGGTGGAATCAGGATGCATTTCTTGTTTCATTTTACAAGGAAGTTTTAAATTATAGTGGAAATCTCTTCTGCAGAAAACATGCATTTTTAGGATTTAGGTAGGCTAGAAGCAACAAGAAGATTTTTTTTTCTTTAGATGACGAAAAACATGATGACACACGCAGAAATTATTGCTGAATTTTAACAGGCTGTGATGACCTTCGGAAGGAGAAGGGAAAGGGCTATTAAGAGATTCTGAAGGCACAAAACAGCGGCTACCTTTGCGCCAAATTAGACTCTATCCGTGAGGCTGAGCGGGCTGCCCACCATCACAGCTCCTTACCCTCCTCGGGCTGAAACCACGCATGAGTTAAACAACTGACCTTTATAAAATCCCTGGCCAGGAGAAAGCTGTGGCTCCTGCTTCACTAGGCCAATTACCTGGTCTCAGACGCAAAGGGGAAAAACGGCTGCGCCTGTAAAAACTACATTAGCTCGGAGGCTGCTTTGCACGTTTATGTTGGAGCCTGAGCAGCTAGCAAGGATTTAGAGCAGAGTGGAACCAGAGGATTTAAATCATGCATGGATCTCAGAGACAGAGAGAGACATCTACTGGCCCGTTTATTACCGGCCGCAAGCACCTCCCCTCCACTGTAATTAATGTAACATTTTCTTTCTCTGCAGCTGACAGCCAGGAGCATAATTAGAGCCTAATGCAACACGGAAAAGCCACCGATGTAGAGTGGGGTAAACAGTAAACAGCGCAGTGCAGCCGGTGACGGGATGAACGCGAGCACCGAAACGCTGTCACGAGGCCCGGCCGGGCGACGGGCAGACAGACAGCTTGAATTAATCCCGGGGGACGCGCGTGACAGGCGGCCGCGGCGCGCAATTAGAGCGTGGGAGGAAATTGGAAATGACAAAGGTGTGAACATATGTCAAATTACAACTAAATGATAAATTACAATTCTGTCATTGGAGTAAGCGGTAATTAAGAAAGATTTCAGCTAGCCCTCTTGGAAAAAATAAAATAAGAGCGAGCACCCCATCTCCACGCACGCCCCCTCCCCAGCCCGGGTAGATTTGTCTGCTGCAGCGCTTCCATCGTCTGGCGCGGGCTGAGCTACCCCACTCCCAGCTGCATTATTTGTGCGCATTAGAGATGATCCCTCCGCCTCGCTCCGCTGCAGCCCTGCAGCACTGTGTCACCGAGGCTGGTGGCTCTGTGAGCCCCGCGTGCTCTAATTATTTTAAACAAGCCCCGCGCGCCCGGCTGACAATTAGGGGCTGCGATGGGGACCGTGGGGATTGCCACCCACCCCACCCCCTTACCCCGTGTCCCCGCAGACAGCAAGGGCGCAGGCGGGGCTGGCCGCTCCTTCGCAATGTGCAACAGCTGTGAGATTCTCACGCGTTCGAACACAACGCTCAGCTCCAATTTGAGGTTCCTAACCCCTGGGACTTGGGACACCCCCAGGACTAGGGTGGAAAGCTCAGGGCACAGGGATTGACCCCGGGAGCCAAGATGCGCCACCAACAAAGGTGACACCCAGCGCTCTGACCTTCGCCTCTCCATACCAGACACCAGACAAGTCCCCCACTGACTCGATCTTGTACTCTCCAGATACAAGAAAATCACAGTATTCCAGGAAGAAGGACCCCACAGGCCTGGTTCCTAAGGTGACCACCTAAGATTAGTACGTCATGAGACAGAATTGACCGGGACCAGCATTTTCCACTATTTTGTTTAGTGGATCCTTAAGCATTGATTTGAGAAGGGTAATAATATTAATAGCAACACTATTTACTTATAAGAAGACAGGCTGAAATAAAATTCCTCAATATATAAGCAAAACAACCACCACTTATTATTCTAATATTTACAAAATAAATTAATGAACTTTCTGCGCATTTATATTCTTTGGCAAATGTGAATGCAACGAAGGGCTAAGATCTACACTCAGCAGTGCCTCGATATAATTATAGAATCTACAACAGGATCTTGAAATTGTGACATCTTCTCCTAGAACATATGCAAATATTTACACCACTCCTTTCTACCCTCCTCTAGGGCAAAAAGGAGGCAAATGTCCAAAAAGCTAAGTAAAATTTTCTAGCAAAAGGTCAGACTCCAGTGATCTTCTTGGATAAATCAATTTCTAGCAGCTGCGGCCTGATATTGAAAACTTAATTGGGAAGCATGCTAAAAGTTAAAGGGCTGGAGTCAGATTAATTACATAAGGATTTCCTTGTAGAAAATCTGTGGGCCACAGTTCTCACCCTTCCCTAGACTGGGGTATGGTTCCTACTGTACTTCTGTAGTCTGACAAGGGTTTTTTTTGTTGTTGTTGTTGTTTTTGGTTTGTTGTTGTTGTTGGGGGGCGATTTTGTTGTTGTTGTTGTTTTTCTTAAAGCATTGCATTTAGAATCGTCTCTCTGCTGCACGAGAGACAGGGCCTGATATGCTCACACATTACTCTGCACAAGGGTTTGGTTTGAATGCAGAAGCCTCTGACATTGTATGACAGACCTGCAGCTGCAGTGAGTGTGGGGTGAGCTGAGACCCACCTCACCGTTCTCCTTTCTCACAGCTAGGAAGCCTGCGGACAGAGAAAAGAATTATGGTTTTTTTTGTCACAATACTGCTTACTCCCAGAAATACAAATTCTCCTATGGAAAAAGGAACGTAGCCTGAAAAATTATCTAGATTTTTATTCCAATTAGGGAAAAATGTTCACAAATATAATCTCCCAAAAGAAGCTGTTAAATATTCATTAACTATAACAACAATTTTAAAAGGTGTATATAATTTAGTAAATATTGAATGTGGAGTAATGGCAATGTTCAGGCACGGTTCTTCATACATATGTGAAGAAAGGCAAATTTGGAGTATTAGAAATCACTTTTCCCAACCACATGGTGTTCCATACTCAGTTTATTATTATCATTTGTTTATTAAAGGTAGTTGAGAGGCTAAACATCATTCTTCAGAGTTAATGATAGGACATGAACTTCCTCTACAATTATATTGGTTTCTGTGCATTATACATTTAATAGTAATTTAAATCCCAGAGCCGGCCAAATAGTTCAGCGGATTAAAGCACCTGCATAGGCAGACACAGCGGCTGGGGTTCGATTCCTCATGTGCATAGCCGGCCCCACCCCTGGGGCTCCCTGAGGTGGCAACTGAGACTGGACATGGTGACACGTGCCTGTAATCCAAGCTCTTGGGAGGCTAGACACAGGCTGATCACTATGAGTCTGATCTACATAGTGAGACCCTTGTAGACCCTGTACTAAAATACCAAAAAAAAAAAAAAAAAAAAAATCCTTTATATCTGCCATATCTGTTAGCTTTTCAAAAAGAAAGCTGTGCTGTTACAACCCCTGTGGTTGTGGAAGTTATTTGTTGACTAGAAACATCATTATACTACATGTCACCTCAATGTAGGCATTAGAAGTGGATGTTACAATGGAGTGCATTTTTTCCAAAGCTTCTCAACATTTAACTTACATACATCCTGGGTGGACTCACCAGAAATCTGCATTATGGAGGAGCATTCCAAATAGCTTTCTTCCTGAAGCATAGTAAAATGGGGAGTTGGGTAGGATTTTTTTTAGAATTGCATCAATAAATATGTAGTCATTTAAACATACACCTTTCTTCAATATTCAACATATTGCAATTGTTGGACAGTCGCATACTTTATGGATATTTCCTCAAGTAATGCTACATCAGATCCACAGAGTCCTCTGGATGCTCTGTGGATGTCATGGGACATATTACTCAGTAGCCTGTTGCTGATAATGTAAACATGATGAAACACTCCTCACATCTAATCTCAGCAGATTTGAAGGAAATCTAATTTTTAAAATAATAAAGAATGCTTTGGCAAAAGATAGGCGACTTTTCTCTTTCAGTATTGACAGAATGACTGGGACTGGATATGTACTCTCACCAAAACACAAGAAAAACTACTGAACTGGAAAGAACACACATGCTCACCATTTGTAGGTGTTCAGCAACAGGCTACGAACTTGGAGGTATACCTGTTACAGACACCCTGGCCACCATCTAGGAATATTTTATTGTTGTGGAATATGAAGAGGTGGAGCCCAAACTGAGTGACAGCCTTGCTTGCTTGCTGAGGAAGAGCTGAGTGTCGGTCAGTCAGAGTGGCTGCAATTTGCAAGCAGGTTCTGCATGGCTGAGGGAACAGAAGCCTGAGGAAGAGCTGAAGACACAGCTGCGGTGAAGGGCTGGCCTGGGCATGCAGAGCTGAGGCTGAAGGCCCATGGCTGACCCTCTGATGCTGCCATCCAGCCAGGAGACTTGGCGGAATGTCATGATTGGTCCACAAATATCAAGAAAAGCTGCATGCGTTACATCTAAGGAAAACCTAGGAAGAAGTAAGTTCAAAACTGACACAGAACCACCAAAATAGTGAATAAAATAAGCAGGATAATAAAAGATCTTCCAGGGCCCTAATGCTAATAAAAATGAGCCCCACTTATGCTAAAATGGTACATTCTAGAGGAGAGTTGAGCATTGGATAGTCTGTAGGCAAATACCTAGTTTTGGAAATAAAGTTATACTGGAACACTGATGTGTCTGTAGTACTTTATGCTGCCCCTTTATGTTTGCCCCAGCCCTAACCCAAACTGTAACCCTAACCCTAAGCCTAACCCTACAACAGCACTTAGGTTGTTATGAATGACTTTCTAAACCACAACCAAAGATAGCAGCTGATCCCTTAAGAAAACGGATTTATACACAATGGAGTATTACCTAACCGTAAATAAGGCTGAAGTTGAGTTATTGGTAGGATCTTTCTTTTTTATTTTGAAAAATGAGAAAGAGTTTTATTTGAATAACTTTAGTGTCGACCTTTATTTTTTTTAAAGAAAAGGACATACATTTCCATTTTGCAACAGTTCTCATAAATTAGATAAGACAAATACAAATAAATGGCTATTTTTAAAGTTAATTTAAAAAAAATTTAAAACAGTAGAAATGATACAGAATTTCGCTAACCAAAATGATAGGAATTATTGGTAGGATTTGGAGACCACAATACTCAGTGAACCAAATCAGACGCTGAAGGTTGAATGTTGCATGTTTTTTTTTTTCTGAAAACCCCAAATAAAAATAATTTAAAGAGCAAAATAAAAGGGGAATGGTAAGAAACAGGAAGGTAGACTGTGGGGATAGGAAGAGGATCTGGAGGAGGAGGGAGGAGAAAGGGAGGGATGGGAAATGTCAATAAAAATAATTCGGAGGCAACATGTGTGTGCTTTTACTCCTCAAGATGAGTGGGACTCTGAGCTGGACTCATGACAGCATCTTGCCAAATGTATGGCATATGAAAACACTTATTGTACATAAAAACATGCAATAGTACAAAAATAAAGATTTTTTTTTTAAATGTGGAAAGGAGCCTGAGATGATGCTTAGATTGGACTCATTGTTAGGAAAGTATCAAACAGTCATGAAAGTGCGACAGAAGCTTGCAGGAAAAGATCTTCATAACTACTCTCAGCAGACAAAAGGGAACAAAAAGCAGCCAGGTAAAAATTCAGAAACCAAAGTAGAATAATAGCTGGGGCCATACAGATAGTCGGTAGGACTAACTAAAGATGGAAGCACCCCAAGATCTAATGAGGTTAAAGACAAGTGCATAGATACTCAGCAACATGAAAAGAGGACAAAAAAGATATTAGCAATATGTAAGCAGACACGGGGCTGAGTGGGACATGTGTAACTCAAGCTCCATAGGGAGAAAAAAATACACAGAAAACATGTTTAAAGGAATACTGATTGGAAGCTTTCTAGGTTTGTAAGATAAAACACCAACTTCTAGACCTAAGAATCTCTGCAACCCCCAGCAACACAACTGCCCAGACAGCTCCACTCAGGAAAATTACAGTGCAGCTGGTAGAAGCCAAAATCAGCTGTGGGGTTTTCCTCCTGGGGGTTAAAAAAAGAAAAGCACCCCGCTACTAGAAATATAACAATCATACAAATAGTATCAAATCTTTTACTAGAGATAATAGATGCTGGAAGAGAATGAGAGAACAACGTAGAGGAACTAAAATGAAAAACAACTTTCTGGGCACATTTTATATTAACAAAATGTCCTTGAAAAATTAAGCCTGAGTTTTTCAGATAAGCAAAATTTGATGATGTTCATTATCAGCAGAGTTAAAATAAAAAATATAAAAGAAATTATTCAGCTTAGGGGAAACTAAGACAAGGGAGAACTATAAGAAAAAAATAGGAACGCTGGGAGTTGTCAATACATGGGAATATAAATTATCTTTTCCAGTCTTTAATCAATTTAAAGACAAAAAATGGCTTAAAGTAAAATTAAGAAGATTGTATTTTAGAAATTAAATGGAATTATAATGCTTACTACTGTATATGGTACATAGTGAAATATAATGAAATTATAAGGTTCCTTCCACTGGCCTGTACAGAAAGCCTTTATTCCTCTGTGTGGAAGGGCTGCCAAAGATTGCAAGGACCCTCAGGGAGGAGCCAGGGGAACAAAGAATAGGACAGTTGGGTTGGGGGTGGAGCTTGTGTGGGCCTCGCATGTCCTACCAGGCCCTCTGCTGACTCGCCACCATCACGACCCACCAGACTGACTTGGAAAATATTTGAATGTTTAAAATACTGTGGCATTTAAGTGTTTTAATTCCCAGAGCAAACATAAAACAATAATACTAAGATAAAAGAAAATAGAGACATGAAAAAAGTATTGTAGTATGGTGAGATTTTCGTTAACCTAAAAAGAAAAAGAAATTGACAGAGAATTGAAGGAAACCCAAATGAACATTTAGAAAAAAGCTATGGAATATGCCTAAAAGAAAAAAAATCAATAATTCTAGTAAATTACTAAATATAAATGAGCTGAAATCCAATACCATGAATATTTCCCGTACTTTTTGACTTATTCATTTTTGTATACTAAATACAATTTCTTGCTCAATGAAATAACTTAGTATGTATTTTCGTAATAAATTAGTTACTATAACAACCAAAAATAAATAAATAAATGAGCTGTATTTTATGCTTTAAAGATAATGAATGAGAATGGTTTCTTTAAAAAAATATGGGTTTTTTTTAGAGAAAATGTAATTTAAATAACACAGATTAGGTTGAAAATAAAATGGAGGAAATTGATGGGTTGTATAGAACCATAAATAGCAAACTTTAGGCCCAGAAGTACTTCCAGAGGCAAAAAGAAATCATCTCATTAAAATGTGAATCCATGACAAAGACCATGACACTTTTAATAGTATGTGAACCCCAAACAGTGCTTCAAAATAAAGAGATTACAGAATAGATTATAAAAATGGTGAAATGCACACAGTTTTTAACCTTCTGCCTTTGTAAGTCATCAAACAAGTGAGCAATATCCTTAACAATATCAAAAATTTGAGCAACGCTATCATCAATTTGCCTTAGTTGACATTTGTGAAACTTGACAAAGGATAAACACAGAGAATGTATTTTAGTACACATGGAATGCTCTAAATGATAGAGAATGTATTTTTTTTAATTTCCCGTCTCCCTGCTGGAAGATGGTTCCTTTTATTTTTGACCAGCCCATGTTTGCAGTGCCCAGTGTTTACATTCCTTGTGTGAAGTTGGTACATGTCACAATACATTTAATTCCTTTTTCTTCCTCTTCCCCTTCTCTTTCCTCTCCTCTCCATCTCTTGATCCCTGTCCATCAGAGAAAAGTCTATCTCTCTAATTGCTGTTGTCTTTTATTTCGCTCTTTATAATTTGGATTTCTCATATAGGAGAAGCCATGTGATATTAACCTAACGTGTCTGATTTATTTCATCTAACATGGCGTAAGGTGCATCCATTTTTCTATAAACACCTCGTTTATCTATTTGGCAGAGTAGAGCCTCACAGTGTGCGTGTGCCATATATTTTTATTCACTCATTGATTGATGGACATGTGGGCCACTTTCAAGATTTAGCTATCAGGAATTATGCTTCTATAAACATGGGTTCATGTGGGTCCCCCAGAGGGGAATAGCTTGATCCAATGGAATTTCTAGCATGAAGTTATAAAGGAGCACTATTATCTCCATAATGTGTCACAGTGGTTGTACCTATACTCTTACCAACAATGCAACAGGCTTCTTTTTTTGTCCATTGCCTCAGCAGCATTTTTTATTCTTTGATTTCTCAGTCATGATTACTCTTTATGGAGTAAGATAGAACAGCAAATGCATTGTAAGTGAATGTGGAGTGCTCTTTATGACAGTCTATGTGCTGGCTCATAAAGCAAATTTCAATTAATTTCTGCACAAGGAAGTCATATATCTTGTGTTCTTATTCTAAAATGGAATTAATCCAAAAGAAAAGTAACAATAATGTGTCTTGAAAGTATCCAGTGTTTGGAAATGAAACTACCTACTAATGAATAAAATAAGATAAAGAATAAACCAGAATAAATTACAGAAATATTGAGCATTTGTTCAAAGCTCAAGGATAAGGTCAAGAGTTTGATTCTCATCAATTTTGATTCAACATTATGATAGAAATCCTAGCTAGGGCAAGACAGTTAGAAAAAAATAAAAGACAAAAATTTGGAAAGATAAACAGGTAAATTCAGTTGATTTAATAAAATTATTTCAGAAAACACTGGATTAGAATTGGAGAAAATTTTATGAAACATACAAAATAAGAAGTTTAAAATCAGTATGCTTCATAAAGTTAGAACTGTAAGATCAATGCTTGAAAACTAACTGTATCATAAGATTGAATTCTGTGTTTTTATTTACCATAAAACCAAAGATATAAGATATTTAGAAATAAAATTAGCTATGAACTACACAAGACTTCTATGCTGGAAAGTTGTGCAGCATACACTAATGGAAAGAAAACATTGCCATGAGTTAAAAACCTTAGGACTGCTAAATTATAATTTTTTCTCCAAAATTCCTTATAGTTTTAATGCAATCATCATCAACATGTCAATAGGGTATCTTTTCATGATATGACAGGTTGTTTTGAAAAATGCTGTGAATATTGAAGTGTGATAGCAAAGGGAATCTTCAAGAGAAGAGAATGGACCCTACACACTGCACAATTTCTAGGCTCCCTATCAAGCTACAATTATGTAGACATATAACTAGATCAGTGGAGCAGAATAGGAGGGATAGAATTAAGCTCACACTAACAAGGCATAAGGCAATTTAATGGGGGAAGAAAACTTTTTGACAAATGGTGATAGAAAAAGTTTTAAAATATTGAATCGATTTGAACATCTCCTACCTCAGCCCATACAAAAAATTAGCCCAACTACATTTCAGAGCCTTGAGCTATAGGTAGAAACTGAAACCATTATAAGAATAAGATTTTAAATGAACTGAATTTTTTTTGTACCAGGGATTGAACTCAGGACCTTTATTCTACTGAGCTATCTCCCCAGTACCCATGAACTGAATTTTTTAAGAAAAAAAGAATCAGGGGCCGGGAAGATAGCTCAGTAGAATAAGCTCTTGCCTGGGTAGTGCAAGGATCTGAGTTCAATCCTCAGTTCCACCAAAAAAGAAAAAATCATAGAATTTCAAATAGATAAAATAAACTTCACTAAAACTAAGTCATCTTCTCATTAAAAATATCACTGTTTTGGTTACTGTTCTCTTGTTACTGGGACAAATACCCAACACTCAAAATGAAAGAAGGAGAGGTTTACTTAGCTCACAGTTACTGGAGGTTTCAGTCCATACTCAGCTGGCTCCAAGAGCAGAGCAGCACAGGGAAGAGAGCAACCTTTCATGGCATTGGTGAAGAGTAGAGAGCACAGGGAGGAGTAGGGATGACAATGGCTACAGAGACGAAGTCTGTCTCTGGTCTCTCTCACATTATATTCAGGCTATCTGCCGCTGCTGGGTGTAGCACTCACATCCAAAATCCCAACAGTACTCAGACGCATAATCCCAGCCTTGGATCATGAATTAATTACAAACTGTAGAACTGCTCCTCAATGACCGGATGAGTCTTTGGGGGGGACAAATACACACAAACCATAACAGTCACTATTATGAAAAATGAAATTATTGGCAAAATATAGCCCTAATGAAGAGTTTGCATCTAGAATAAGCCTTTGTGAATCAATTACAAAAAGGCAATCTGTCCATTAAAATATAGCAAACTGATCTTGAATAGTTAAAAGAGATATAAATAGCCCATGAAAAAGATGTTCTACATGATTAATTACCAAAAGTTAAAACAAAATGTTATTCTATAGCCAAGAGATTGGCTAAAATAAAAATAAAAGGCTGACAAACCTAAATTTCCTGAGAATTTGGTCACATTGAACTCTTCTTAGGCAATGTTAGTGGTGTTACAAAGTTAAAAACAGATAACTAATTCTTCAGTCAGAAAGTCTACTCCAAAATAATTACCAAGAAAAGTGAAAGCATGTGCTTAAGAAGAGATTTAATTTTTTTTATTTCCACTGCATTGTGTTTATTTTTTATTTTATTGACAAAAAAATATCAATGAGACAGTTTCAAAATTCATTAATAGGACAGTTTCAATAATTTATACATTGTACATTGTTATCTTCTTAGTGGTTATCCAT
>NDGM011139689.1:0-10838 GCA_002564305.1 Octomys mimax | reverse complement strand
TGTGATCTATTTCTTTCCTGTATTGCTCATTCAAGGAATCTGTCATTTTTCTAATGTCCTCTAATGTCCTTTTATCGATGTTTTCTTTAGAAGCAGTTTTTATATTCATCACTGGAATATTCTTAGAAACAGCGAATTTAGGAACAACTTTTAGATTTTTTTCTCCTTAGATTTTGCATTATTTATTTTAATTTATTGTATATCTGCGCAATACATAATGTCTATACTCCTTGTGATGTGGAGTTGGTACAGGCATATAACACATCTTAATTCATTCTTTCAGTTCCCTTCTCTCCCACCCACTCATTTTTTGATCCCCTTCCTGTTCTTTCTTTGAGGTACATGATTGCAGTACACTGTGTTTCCATTGTGTGTTGGCTTGGTACATGTACACAACACATCCCAATTCCTTCGACTCCTTTTCTTCCAATACCTTATCCTTTCTCTCCCTTCCCCCCCCTCCATTATTGACCCCACTAACCTTTTGAGAATGACTTATCTTCCTATCTCTGTTTCCTGTTACTTTTCATTTTGCTCTCTATTTTTTATTTGGGTTTCTCATAAAAGACAAAATATGTGATATGTCACAGCTGATGTTTTTGTTTGATTGAATTCACTTAACATTGTCACAATGTGCATCCATTTTCCTATAAATGAATCAACACTCTTTACAATAGAATAGTGCTATATTGTATAAATACCAGTTTTTCTTTCTTAATTTTTTTGAGAATAAAAAATAGTATTAGAAAAGGAAAATATTATAAATTATATAAAATTTTCCTAAACAAATTTGTTAATTTGACAGTACTGCATAGTACTGTACTGCGTGGTGTTGTCTTCAAATCAGTTGCTCAGATTATCAGATATACACAGGAAAAATTGGTAAAAGGAAGAAAAAGGGGAAAAAGTTATAAGAAATCAAGAATAGAGAAAAAGGGAAAAGATGAAACAAAATTAAATGAAAAATTAAGTATTAACTGCTCCTTTGCATAGACTATCAGAAATATACAGTACAATTATCCAAACCATACTGGTTACATACATAGATAAATCTCATTCCCTCACTATCTCTCATGTCTTTCTTCTCTGATCAGTAATTCCTTCCTTTGAACAGGTTCACTTCTTTTTCACAGTATCTACTGTACCCTTCAGATTTTTCTTACTCATTCAGGTTCTTACTGGTGGTAAGGAGACAAAACAATGTTTAAACAAGCAGGCCTGATTTATTTCATTTATGAATATGGTTTCTAGTTGTGTCCATTTACTAATAAAATCCTCAAACTTATCCTGTTTAAAGCTTAATAATACTCCATTGAGTAAAAATATGTCTTCTTTGTCCATTTCTCAGCTGATGGGTATTTAGTTTGCATTTAACTATGATAAATTGTGCTGGTGTAAACATGGGTGGATGGTACCACATGCCACATTAGTCCCACCCCTGGGCACACTGAGCCAGCCACCAAGACTGGGTATACTGGTACATGCCTTTAATCCCAGATTACACTTGTAATCAGTATGAGTCCAAGTTGTATAGTGAGACCCTGTATGAAATACATAAAAAGCAAATAAAAATAAAATAAAATGAACATGGGTCTACATATATTGTTGTTGTATGATGCTTTCAGTTTTTCTGGAAAAATACCCAGAAGGGAAATACATGGCTTGAATGGGACTTTCAATCCCAGCTTTTCCAGGAATCTCCATTGATTTCTCTAGTGGTTGTACAAGTCTTCATATCTATCTACAGTGAACAAGAGTTCTTTTTCCCACACATCCCTTCCAGCATTTGTTATTGGCTGACTTCTTGATGTTAGCCATTCTTTCTGGGATGAGATGGAATCTCAGTGCTGTTTTAATTTGCATTTCTCTAATGATCAATGATGTTGAATACTTGCCATTTGTGTTTCTTTATCTGAAAAGTGTATATTCATCTCAGACACCAAATTTTGAATTGGGTCTTTAAATTTGGGGGGCTCATTTTTAAAAATTTTTCATATGTTCCAAATAAAATATACCAGGTTTTCTTTATCCATTCATTTGGTTTTGGATATATGAGCTCATTGTACGATTTATCTATTATGAGTTGTACTGCTACAAACATGGCTATACATGTATCACTGTAAAGTGATGTAATTCACTCTTTCAGAAAGATGCCTACAAGGGGAATAGAATAAAGTAGAAATTGCATATGACCCAGTTATTCCTATTCTAGTATCTTTCTCTTAGGTTTGTGTAGTGCCATGTCATGAAGTAAATTTATGTGCATTTTATCATTTAGTTTTATAACAAATCACATCTCAATTTGAGCATCAAAAAAAAAAAGTTGCCTGAGATCGCAGAGGAGCTCAGTAGTAGATCTTGGCTTTTGTTTTGAACAGTTTCTTTCTCTTGCACAGAAAAATAAGATCCTTCCATAACAACTAACAACTGAAAGAAATTAATGACCACCAAAACAATCTTACAAAAGTATGAGCAGAAATTCTAGAAAGAGACAAAAATGACCACAACTTCAAGAACAGTAGAAAGGAACCACCAAGCAGAGGAAGCAATTAAGCAGAGTGGAAAAGTAGGGAACCAGCAGTAGGAAAATAACGTGACAAAGCTAAGTCAATACATATCAGATATAGCCATCAATGTAAATGGGCTAAATTCACTGAACAAAAGAAGCAGACTGGTGGAGTAGATCAAGAAACAAGACCCAACTATATTGTATAAAAGGAACATATTTACCACAAAAGGAAATTGCACAGACTTGTGAACTTCAAACCAAGAATGATTAAAAGAGATAAATAAGCTTTATCTTTTAAAATGTAGTACATTTATCTTATAAAATGTAATATAAATGAATATTATGCATCTTTCTACATGGATGCATAGTTAAACAAAGTTCAGCACCCCTGAGCCTTCTTTTCTAGATGTACTACTGAGGCAGGGAAGAAAAGTCTCTTTAACCAATGCAGCACCATGAGCCCTTCAATGATTGCATAGTACAGAGCCCACTCAGTGTCAGTGAGCATTTATTTTTATTTATTTATTTTGAGACAGTGTTCACTTCACAGTTCAGGCTGGCCTTCAACTCACTAGACAGTCCAGGTTGGCCTTAAATTCAAACAGTCCTCCTTACCTCAGGCCACCACAGTGCTGTGATTACAGGCCTGTAACACTGTGCCCAGTATCAAAGCGCATTTTAAAGGATACAGGTTGCTTTACTCTCTGTCCATAAGCCAAATGATGCTATAGAAAGCAAGGCTTAAAAAACATATATGCAAATATTCATAGTTATAGTTTTAGGATACTGGAATTAGAGTCCACATGCTACCTCATACAAAAACACTTAACTAGCGGCAGCTTCTAGGTGGTGAAATTGTAGGCTATGGAAATCTTTGTGTGCATCTCTGTGTATTCTAAAGATTTGTTTCTAATAAGAGTAACTTTTCTGACTAGAGAGCATATTTATTTAAGTAATAGGAAAGAAAAATAAAAGAGGAAAAACATTTCAAGAATGCTGAATGAAATAGTACTTGGAGACTGCTGAAACTGTAATTAGTAAGAAGTCTGAAAAAGGCAGTAAATTTAATAATATCTGGATCTTTTGATGAATTTTATCCCTCGAAGTTAATTAGAAGGTGTGAATGTGTATTAGAGTTTATGTGTACTTCTATGGATATAGACATAAATTTACTGAAATATGATTTTCAAGAACTTTCAGTTTGTACACATCACCTGATTTATGAAGAATGTGTTTGCATATGCTTGTGTGTATGTAGTTTGTTAATATAAAGTCATAACTTTGAAGTCTAGGAATGTTTTTAAAATTTCAGTTCAGATCATATGCAAAAATGTAATATGTATGCTTGACTTTTCTTCTTTTAGTGCCTTAGATTTCAATCTTGATATGCTGCCTGTTTGTTTTTAGGCTGTATAGAATTGGAAGATGTGACAATCATGAGTAGAAGTATCACAAAGAATAATAGTTTGCTTTACATAATTATGTGATAAAAATTTCAAGGCAGATGCCTCTAAAAATGCATACAGAATACCAAACTTTGAGAATCCCTCCTGTGTTATATGCTAATGAGTTCTATATGCTGCATTCTTTGGCTATATGGTATAACTTTGCATCTTTCTGAAAGAGAAGGAAAATGCCTTTGTATCTTATGATACTGAAGACAGAGAAAACACACTTTTAATGGTTTTAAAATCTCTTATCTTTTTTGGACCATAGAATCCTTAAACTATTTACTATGCCTTCTTAATTTAAGCTCTAAAAGTAGACAATTTCAGTTTTATAATCAGATGCTTATTTGACTCAACCTATGAAAGCTAACCAATATTCAATTTGCCACATGTGAAGCATGTCTTGATGGTAATATTAGAATAAACTAGTGTTGAATACTCATAGTAGCTATTTAAGTTATAAGGGGAGAATGCCATGATCAAAGATGCACTAGGATTGCATTAAATTTGTGTAGTAGTTTTGAGAGTATGGTCATTTTCACTATTCAATGTTGGTTATTTCTATCCAAAAAAAGGAATAACTTTCCATTTTCTGATATGCTGTTTAATCTCTTTCTTTAGGGTATTGTAATTTTAGGGTATTTTACTGTACAGATATTTTACATCCTTTTTTAGATTGATTCCTAAATATTTCATTTTTTAGATGCTAATATGAAGGATGTGGTTCCCCTAATTCTTCTGTGAGTTTGTTGTTTATGTACAGGAATACTATCTTTTTTTCAGGGATACTATTAATTGTTTTTTAAATGTTTTTAGTACAGGGTCTACAGGGTCTTAATACACAGATCAGACTTGTAGTGATCTTCCTGTTTTCAGTCTCCCAAGCCCTGAGAGTGCCCACCACATCCAGTCTGTCTCCATCTCAGCACACGCTGGAGCTGGTTCCAGCTGAGCTGGCATGCTGGGGATTGAATTCTGGTACCTGCACCTGTCTAAGCAGTCACTTTAGTCCACTGAGCTTTTTGGACATTCACTTACTATTGATTTTTGAATGTTGATTGTGTATTTTGCTACACTACTGAATTTGGATATTAAATCTATAGGTATTAGTGAAGCTTTTGAAGTCCTCTATGTAAAAATCACCCATATGGAGACTTTCCTAAGAAGCGTCTGTTCCTCTGGATATCTTCTAGATGTATGTGGTTCTTGAAAGGTCAAACACCAAGGCAGCCAAAACCATGCTAAACCTGACCAGACATACTGACATGAGTAAAGCAGGTTTATTGGAAGCTTACGTGTAGGTGGAAGCTCAACGTGGAGGTGGAAGCCCATGTGGAGAGCTGTCTTGCAGACATAGACAGATCTGAACAAAGGAGTAGGAGGCTTTAATAGGGTCTTTTAGGGAGCATGATTGCAGAATGAAACAGCCATGTTGCAGGTGAACACTATTTTTCTTCCTTGTGGAGAATAATTGTGGGTTGGACTAGCCAGGTCACAGGTGGACATCATTTGTCTTTCTTGTGGTTGAATTTTGCTTAAGTCAGACTCAGGAGGACCTGTTCTGCTGTTTTGGGTTTGGCTCTGTGTGAGGCCAAGGGGGAAAGAGTTTGGGGCAGGGTGCCTGGAAACTAAGAGGGAGAGTGTTTAGGGCAAGGTGCCTGGGAAACTTTCAATCCTGACCTATCAGTTCTTGGTCTTTATGTCTGTCTCCAGAACCTGCCTTCCCAATATATTAAAACTGAGGAGTTGCTATCTATTTGATGTAGGATCCATTCCTTTGATACTGTACTAGGATGATGACTATGACCCTTTACAGTCACAGTGCTGTCATAGAGGAGGGAAAAATATGGTCATAGCATGTGAGATGTCCTTTTTAAAGTAGTTCAGTTGGCAATAGTGACAAGACTAAAGTACGGCCTGGCTATTTACAAACTATTGTAGTACTCTATAATTTATCTATTATGTCTGATATCTGTAACCGTAGGATAGTGTATAGAAATAGAATCCAACTTATACCGGGAACTTGTATGCAATGATTTTCCACTCAGTAGAGTGATTTCACCCTGCTCTGTGTGTGTGTGTGTGTGTGTGTGTGTGTGTGTGTGTATTTCAAAAGGATAGGGACACACGGTAATCATTCAGGTTTTGGAAAACTGTAGGACACAAGAGGGGAAGATTGGAAGAAAAGGATGAGGAGTTCTGAAGTGAAGCAGAAAGAGAAGGGATAGTGTTTACTGACATGAAAGTATAATAAAGTCAAGTGAGAGAGCTGACAAAAGAGAAGAAGAGAAGAAGTAGAACAGAACAAAAAGAAAGATTAGAGACCACCTGTTGGTTAATATTGTTAGTGTTGCATTGGATACTTCCACATCTCTGGTACCACCTTTCAACCATGTGTGCCTTAGCCAGGGTCCTGCTGTGTTCTTGGCATTCCTGCAGGTTTCCGGGAACTGAGACCTGCCACTGGAGGGAATGAGGGCATACTTGTCCCACCAAACATTTCCATACAATTCTTCATTTCTAATGTTATTAAATATACTAAATATTTTAGCATGTACATGTGATAAGTATGAGATAGTTATTATACAGCATTCATATTGGAAGTTAGTTTTAGTTTTTCTCAATTTTAGATACAACCAATATTTCGAAAATGCATGCATATGTTTCTTTGGAACTACCTTTTTTCTTTTTGCCAATTCCTATGTACATTTGGGTAATTTAATACACTTTTCTGAGTTTGCAGTTTCTAATTTGTGATACTATCAGTTGATATAAGGGGATTTGGTCTGATCCAGTTATAATACTCTATGATTTATCTTTGTTTTGACGGATTACCCTTAGAAGTATAGTCACACTCAAGGAATCTATTCAAAATGTTTGTGAACTGATAACTTGAATGATGGGAGCTCAGTTACCAAGAATGGTCATGTGGGTATGACTTCTGTGGTGCTGGTTGGAGCTCTGAACCACCCATCTGGCTAACGGTAGCTTCACTTCTGGGAGGCATTGCTTCCACTCAGGCTGTCTCTTCTGCTGTGATCTGATCTGATCTGATCAAAGAAAAGTATCAGGATGGAAGCTCGTATACAGTACTCAAGATGAGTTTGCTTGTAGACCTGACAGGTGCCAGAGCAATGTTCTCTAGGTGCCCAATTATGGTTCCCAGGGGAAGGGTTGGCTTGAATGGCTCAGAATGATATGATATAGAAATAGCTATATTCTAACTGGAATGTACATCAATATGTTGGTCATTACAGCTGTACTTTACTCTAGCTACATACTCATTGAAAATCAGTTCTGGAGAAGAGCAACTCTAATTTCCCTTCAACTTGGTTTAGAGTCTTTGAAATTGACTATTAATTAGAAAGAATGTGATATTCTTTTAGAACTAGATGAAACCATTTTTCTCCCATCCATAGGCCTTTTCTTTTCTTTCTTTCTTTTTTTTTAAAGAAATCAAAGCAAATATTCATTGAGAATCTACTAAGTGACAGTCCATACTTAGGTGCTGAGGATAAGATGGTGAAGAAGACAAGATTTCTATCCTTATGGAGCTCAAAAACCTACTAATGAGAGAAGCCAGATCTGGGACACATGGAATGATTGTCCAAGGAAAAAACTGAGAATTGATTCCTATTTTTTCCACCTGTGATCAAAGAGACACTCTTCATTGATTAGTATGCAGACTCAGAACACACATCTTGCTTTGAAATTGTATCTATTTGTTATTGTTTAGGTCAAATATTTCTCCCCAGAGTCTCTGGTATTCAGAGATAGGGCATTTGGAAGGTGATTAGTGCAGGTAGTGTTGTAGCTGAATGTTTTGTAGGAATTGAGGCCTTGATGGCGGTAAATGTCTGAGGTCTGACCCAGAGGTCTTATACCAAGTTCCTCTGCTTTGTTCCCCTGTGTTTTCTGATTGCCATGTGTCAGGCAGCCTTTCCCTACCACACCCTTCTAACATGTTCTTTCTACCTTGGAGCCACCCAACCACACATGGATTGAGTCTTTTGAAAATGAGGGCCAAAGTAAATCTCTCCTCCTTAATTTGTGGATATTGAGTGTTTTAAACCAATAATGGAAAAGTGAAAAATATATTATTCATCTAATGTGGTAGAACAATCCAGATGATAGATCCATCAATCTTCATATTATGACAGGAATAAAATTCTACAAGTTATCTGGTGTATTTAACAGTATGTTTGTATTCACAAGTAGGTCAAATTTATTAACATAGTTCCCATAGTTTCCTTAGCTTTATTCTGTATTCTGTCATTGATGGAGCAGAAAAAGAATTCCATTCGTATTACACTGGGGTGTGATTGCACCCAAAGGATAAGACTTATTCATGATTACGTTTGAAGAGTACAGGGTCCCCCAACCACAGAAAATCTGCCAAATTTAAATGTTGTGATGTCAGTTGGCCTCAGCATTAAGGATTCCTCTGAGTTAAGTAATAACACCCTTGTTTGACAGAGGTTTACTTGGAAGAGACACACACTAAACTATTTCTTTTTAGTACTGCTGTACCAGTTAGTTCATTGGGTATCTACCAGAGGAGATGGAACAGGAAGGAGGGAAGGATATGAAGGAACAAATAGAAATTCATATCTAGTTCAAGGACAGATAAATATCCTTTATCACCTCATGGCTTTTGTGAATATTAGATAAAATTTAAAGGAAATACTTCATCCACAGTATTATGATATGCAGAGTGAGGTTACTATGATCATTACTTACTTATGGTAGATAGAGAACATAATTAAGTGAATATGAATCATTGTCAGCCACTCTTCTTGTGAGGTAGAAGCCAGATGCATTAATGTTATAAAGAGGAAAATACTATGATTGTGTTTATTTATTTATTTTTGGAACTGAGAATCAAATTCAGGACCTTGCACTTGGCAGGAGGGCACTTGTGCCACTGAGCTCTATCCTTAGCCCCGACTATGATTTATATATTGGGAGCACTTTACACTTGGCCATATTTCATAGGTTACAAATACCATTTGATATAACTGATGACTAAGGTATAATTTTGAAAAGAATGTATTTTGGGGGTCAAATGTGACATTGGAAACTAACAGACAGTATTGTATTTTGGTATTTGTTCTTGTTCTTTTTTTGTTTGTTTGTTTTTGAGCCTGGTCTTGAACTTGTAGTGCGCCTCCTATCTCAACCTCGAAAGTGCTGGGATTACAGGCATGCACCACCACCCCTGGTTCTGGGGCCAGCATGGCATGCGGGACCAGGAATCAAGCTCGGGACCTTGGGCTTGATGGGTAGGTGCTTATGCCTCTGGGCTATCTCCCTAGCCCCAGTGTTGTATTTTGTTATAAATTTATAAGAACAAATTAGTAATTTGTAATTTTTAAATATTTATCTTATTTTTTAAAGGTATTGAATTTCAGAAGGCATATAATTCAAATTACTAAAATAATACAAATTAGGTCTATTTGTTTAGTAAAGTTAGCCTTTTAACTGCAATTATAATTATGTATTCCTGGAGGTTAATGTATATAAATTAATAGATGTACATACCATCATATCACATACGGGTCACCATTTATTTATAGACTTGAGAATTCATCATCACCTTAAAATACTACAGTACCATTTTGAGAGGATGAAATATTTGAATATGCAGTATAGCACTTTCATATTAAAAATCAGTGTATTAAAAAAATCAGTGTATTATTTCCCCTAAGACTATGTTTTTACTATAGTCAAACATATCTAACATGAGGTAATGTTTAGTCATTGTTTTCATAAGTAATTTGGATTGTGTTGAGATTGAAGCAAAGAAATTATATAATGTGAAAACTAACATTAGGGTCATTTACTCTTATTTATTTGTTTATTTATTTTTTGAGTACAGGGAGTTGAACTCAGGGTCACATGCTTGCCAGGAGGGCTTTGTGCCTCTGAGCTATATTCACCACCCAGGAAATTTAAACATAGCTATTTCATTAAATTTTTAGGGTCAGCGAGACAGCTCAGCAGACTAAATACCTGCTTTGGCAAGCACAGGGACCAGGGTTCAATCCCTATCCTGCATGTTGATGCTGATCCAGCGACAGAGTCTGGGCTTGGTGGCACACGCCTATAATCCCAGCGCTGGGGAGGCTGCAAACCGGAAGATCACTAGAAGTCTAAGCTGTATAGTGAGGCCCTATAACACACACATAAATTTTAAAAAAATTATGAGAACATATATATATGATTTAGAAAAAGAAAAAAATTGTAAGTTACTTAAATGCAATGATCTGGTATTTTCTTTTCAACTTTCACTGTATTTGTATTTGGATTTTATCTAGGCTTTGTCTTAGAGCATTTGATATTGTGTTGGGTAATATTAAATTTGGCTATTTTCAATTATGTTTCTGTTCTTAAAACAATATGTGAGGGATATTTTGTTGAAGTATATTACCTTTCAGTTAAGCAGGTTTTTTTGGTTTTTTTTTTTTTTTTTTTTGTATTTTAGTACAAGGTTTACAGAGTCTCACTATGTGTATCAGACTCACAGTGATCCACCTGTGTTCAGCCTCCTACGTGCTGGGATTACAGGTGTGCCACCATGCCGTCTCAATCACCATCTCAGTGTACCCTGGGGAGTGAACCCTGGCCTCTGCATCTGCCTAAGCAGGTGCTTTAGTCCACTGAACTATTTGGCTGACCCTTACGCAGCTTTTTCAAGTAATTATTCTGTATATTTTATGTCAACTGTCAAATAAATAAATATCTTAATCATTCTCTGAAAGCAATTAAACTCTTATGAGTACTCTATCAGAATGTCTTTACCTTTTTTTTATGGTACTGGGGATTGAACTCAGGACCTTGTGCTTGCCAGGAAAGCGCTTATTCTACTGAGCTATCTCCCT
>NDGM011139688.1:0-10536 GCA_002564305.1 Octomys mimax | reverse complement strand
TGCTGGGGGATTGAACCGTGGTCCCTGTGTTTTGCTTAGCTTAGCTTGTTTTAAGTAGGTGCTTTAGACCACTGAGCCATCTCACCTGCCTGCCACAAAATTTTGTGTGGCCCAGAACTTGCAATGAAAAGTCACCAAAGTTCAAAGTGAAATAAAAATGAGTGAGGCAGACTTGTTGGGGAAAATTCTGAAAAATCTAATGTTCTATAACTAGATTTTTTTTAGGAGGAAAGAATTTATATGAAAGCTTCTGATTGTTAGAATGTTGAGCACTAAATTTAATTAAAAGTAAAATGCACTAAAGGGAAAGATAAACCACATCTGCAGCTGTATTGTGTCTGTGGACACTGAGGGCGAGGTCCTAACTTGTCCAAGCCTCATTTCTTGTCTATTAAAGGAGAAGCAGAAGTAGATGATCACTGAGGCAACTGGGCAGTAGAGTGCAGCCTCCTGAAAGGCTCGAACTCCACCCTCACCTCTGCTCTGGCCAACATCCCTTCTGAAATTCTGGCATTCACACTTCATAAAAATCTACTGAATATATGGCCTTCTACTCCACATTTATAAAATGGAAAATTACTGTAATGAGACCAAGAAAACAAAAATAAAAATGAAATCACAAAATAAATGTCAACAGTTATTTATTTTTACTTATTTTTTATGTTAATAATTTATAACCTAGAAATTTAACAGCGTGATGTCAGGCATACTATGTCCTTTCACAAAGTGTGTACATGATGGAAAGGACTTCCCCAGGTAAGGCACATGGCTCTTTCCTCCACAGAGTACTGCTAGAGTCAGAGCTGCTTGGAATAAGAAGTAACACATAGATGGGTTCTCTGAGATAATTGCCATCATCTTAGTTTAGTATGGTACCAGTATAACAAGGAAGATTTAACAGTTTCTAGATGGTGAAATATAGCACATGAAGCTGTAGTCTATTCCTAGAAAAGAATGCTTTGGATTTATGCCCTCAATGATTTAAGACACTTTGCAGCCATCCATAACAATTCTATGAAGAGCTGTCTGTCTTTCTGTATTTTGAATGGAAGACAGAGAGAGCACTACTCAGTGTTAACCTCCTAACTTCTCTCTTGCTCATTCTTTTTTTTTTTTTTTTTCGGAACTGGGGATTGAACTTGGATCCTTGCATTTGCCAGTCAAGCGCTTATCCTACTGAGCCATCTCCTCAGTCCCTCTCTTGCTCATTCTTCATCAGTAGCCAGTGCAAGCTTTATTTTTTTATTTTTATTTATTTATTTATTTATTTTTTTGGCAGAACCAGGGATTGAATGCAAGCCCTTGCGCTTACCAGGCAAATGCTTATTTTACTGAGTCATCTCCCCAGGCCTCAGTGCAAGCTTTATAACATATCTTCCCTATGGATTCTCTATGCTAAATCTTCTAATTGCTCCTCATGATTCTTTCTGTACAACTCTCAGTCTTTGCTATAGCCAGTGAATTAGTTTGCATTATCATTTAGTTGATTTATTATTGATTGATTGTGGCTATGGGGAATAAACCTAGGGCCTCACATATGTTATGAAAACACTTTAATAACAATCTCTATTTGAGTGAGGTTTGTTTTATTTTTTCTGAATTTTCTTTCTCTTTCTTTCCTTCTTCTTCTTTTTTTTAAAATTTTAATGTATTTGATACAGGGTCTCACTATTCAACTCAAACTCGTAGTGATCCTTCTGTTTTGAGCCTTCTCAGCACTGGTCTTGGTGGTCAGCTCAGCTCATCTGGGGGTGGATCCAGCCCCGCATGTGGTGCCCGGGATTGGATCCAGGTCCCTATGCTTGCCTACACAGACACTTAGTCCCCTGAACCATCTTGCCAGCCCCAAGTGTTTTTTGAATAGTCACAAATGCTTCATTCTTCATTCTATCAAGAGAATGAGTCACATTATATATTCCAGGTGCAGCCTTTTTCCTACAAATATCTCAAAATTGTCATTCTTTATATATGAGTAGTATTCCATTATAGGTAGGTACTATATTTTATTTTTTCAGTCATCTGTGCATGGGTATACAGGCTGCTTCTGGGATTTAGCTATTCCAAATTGTGCTGCTATAAATGCATATAACACTGGAGTATGATGACTTAAGCTCTTTGGAGAAGACACCAAGCAGAATAGCTGGGTTATTAGAAATTTCTATTTTCAGTTATTTGAGAAATTTCCATGCTGATTTTTATAATAGTTGTGCTAGTTTATATTTCCACCAACAATGAACTCAGTTTCTTTTAAAGACTCATTGGTGTCTGTTATTGGTTTCTTTCCTGATAATTGCCATTCTTTCCAGAGTACAATGGAATCAGAAGATTATGAAATAAATCAAACATGCAAGTTTAAATGCTGTATAGTATCTCTTATTTGAGTGAGGCAAAACACAAAGAAAAGGATATAGGGTGGATAGAAAGGTACAAGGGAACAGACCTCTGGTAGTAGGGAAGTGGGCTAAGGGAACCAGAATGAGGGCTGAGGAGGAGAGGAAGGGAAAATAAGCAGAATAAAGATACACCACATAGGGGAATCTAATCACCCTAATTAATGTGACCACTGTATATCACGACATAGGTGCTGAGACACAAGAGCTAAGGTAAGTAATACCAGCAAGTATGATAAAGTGTAGGGGATCAACAGGAAAGTGGGGTAACAAGCTCTACTATGTGCACATAACTACGCCCAAGATGACTGTAACCTGCATGAATTGCAAACACGTGCTGAAAAAAACTAATTTTGATAAAAGAGGAGTCTTTTTTCTCTCTTGCTGAACTTGGGATGACACTGTGACTTCCCTCAATTATTAGAAGGTGTCAGAAAGGACTTTGAACCCAAATCTTAAGAGGTCTGAAACGATTCTCACTCTCCTGGGATCCTTCTGGCACTTTGTGAGGAAGCTCAGGATGGGAAAACCTCAGCAGAGGCCGAGTGTGTGAGGAACAGAACTGCCAGTGGGCTGCGGCTCATGAGGAAACTGCTGAGAGCAGCAGCAAAATGGCCTGATCCACCCACGATCTGTAGGAAATGAGAAACACTCTTCACAGTGTGGTCTGCTGTGCAGCAGGAGGTAACCAAGGCAGCCTAAGATGTGCCTCGTGGTCTGGCCCTTGTGTGTCCTCCTTGGCCCACTGAACCTGCCCTGCTCCTCATGTGCCTGGTGCCCTACTTCCTCCCAGTCTATGCTTGCCTCTTCACTTTACTGAGATTTAACTGTTTGTTAATGTACTATGCTACCAAGATCAGTTCCTATACATTAAGAGGTGCTCAATTAAAAATATGTTGAAGATATTATTCTTAATTTCTAGGGTCATTCCACATGAATTCAAAGTAGAAAATCTGCTCCTCATATATGTGCTTCAGTCTGCATTTAATATGTTCTAAGGACCAAGAAAGAACCTTATAAAAATAAAATAAAAAATCCTAAGTATCCTGGAATGGACCAGTTTATGCATGCTCTTGAGGCTCCCTGGGTAACATGAATCAGTGTCTCCTTGGGGCAGTGAGAAGATGGCATATACAGAGAGATTACAAAAGCATTTATGTCCTTTAGTCTCTTTCTAAGATTCTTGTTCTAAAATATGTGTATTTTTTCTGATCCTTACATAGAATTTTGTGGCTCTGGATGTTTTTCCATCATTACAGTTCCCCAGTATACAGCACACTCTATTTTCCCCTATACTGTTTTTATGCTGTATAAATCCTTTCTGATTTTCAGACATTAGCTTAGCTTTTTTTTTTTTAATTGTATCGGAAGCACAGAGAGCTACCTGTACCCTCACTCACATAATCTTACATCTTACCAATAACCTCATAGATTACTAACTATATCTTACAACTCATGAACTATCCTGACAAATCATTTTCAACTCAAATCCATAGTTTGCATTAGTGTTTACTCTTCACCTGTGTGTTCTGTGAATTTAAACAAATGTGTGATGACATGTATCTATCATAGTGTCCACTGCAGGCAGAGTAGCTCTACTACACTAGAAACCCACTGAGTTTTGCCTGTTCATTTCTCCCTTCTCCTACAATCATTGTCTTTGATTGAAACAATGTAGAGAGCCCTAGGATATGCCCTATTTCTTGAGGGTATATCACACACTCTAAAGGGGTTTACATAGTGAAACACCACCCAGCATCATTGGTTCTCAGGGTGCAGAGGGATCTACATCACACACAAAATGTTGTGAATTCACTGAATGTTACTAAGGATTTGCATGTCAGTTCTCACAGGCAAGAACCTGCTTTTACTCAAAGCAGAAGTTGCCAGTGTGACACAGTAGGTTCATCTATCCTATGTTACCTTGAAGGCAGAAATTAAGCATTTTAAATAAAATCCCACCCGGGATGCCTGCCAAGACCAAGCAGACATATCCAGCAGGCCATTAACAGAGCACTCCTTCCTTTGTGTAAACCTGTCTTTATTGCCTTTGTGTAACTGATGGCCTTGCGGCATAACTTCAAATATAACAGGACACTTCTTCCTTTGTGTAACTCGTGCTTGTTTAACTGATGCCCTTGCAATGTAACTTGAGATGTCTAAACTCCCTTAGCAACCCAAGATGTCACCCAATCTTCCGATTATAGTGTGAAAATCTGCCTTTGTACCATTCTGCTTACCCTCCCTGTAAGTGTCCCAAAATCCCACAGGGCAGGGCTGACTTTGTATCCTATAGTTACAAAGGATACAATCAGCTATTCCAGGTTCTACTGTACCCATGCTACCTACCCTAGTCTTTGCTCCAGAATTTCTCCTGTTGTCCAGAGGCCTGCATCTGCCTTCTTTCCACCTATTGCCAGGCCTACATCATGTCCAGCCCACTAGGAGATTTATGCTATCCCACACTCCACAGCTCCACTGCCAGGAATCACTGCAGTGCCTCTTGGACTCAGATTGATTCCTTATCTGGTGCTAACATGGACAAAAACATTGACAACTCTATCAGCCATCACCTCCATTCACCACTCAGCTTGAATCTCCAGTTCATCTCCAGCTGCCACTTTGTGCCTACCCTGGAGACAGGGGTGCACATCCAGCCAACTATCCTTGGAGTATTTATTATCCACCATTTAGTTCCAAGGACTTCCTGAATGGGAAGCACCAAGTGTGTCTGACTCAGGGAAGCCCCAAACAGTGACTGACCTCCTTAAATTCAACTGTTAGACCTACCTGCCAGTTCCCCTGGCACACTGCTTTACCCCCAGTGAAAAAGTGGTCCCTGGGAAAGGACCATTGCATTCCTGTGATTCTGTGGCTAAAGGTTGGCCTCCCTCCTTAGAGCACTTGTGGCAACCACTCTTCTGATTAAAGAAGCTGAAAAGTTAACCCTAAAACAAAAATCTAACAGTCCAGGTACCACGTGCTGTTCTAGTGCTATTCAACAGTCAAGGACATCGTTGGCTCTTGTCACTCAGGATCAAGGATTATTCTGTGGAAATCCCCAACTTACTTTTTAGCTGGTCAAACCCCCAAATCCAGCCACCTTCCTGCCCCTTGAGCATGGACCCCCAGACCACAACTATCTCACATTGTCCAATGAACTCTTTGCTAGGCAGCCAGATCTTCAGATAGAACCCTTATCTAATGCTGAGTATACCCTGTTTACAGATGGAAGTAAGTTGGTCATGGATGGAAAACATTAGGCCAGCTGTGCAGTCATCCTTATGAAATAGGTGCTCCTAGCCTGGCCTCTTCCCCAAAACTGGACTGCTTAATGGGCTAAATTGTGGGCCTTCAAACAAGCTTTCAACTGGGAAAAAGGGAAAGAGGTAAACATCTACACTGACGGAAGGTGTGCTTTCATTACTGTCCATATCCATGGGATGCTATATAAAGAGCATGAACTCCTCACAGCAAGAGAAAAACAAATTAAAAACAAGGTTGAAACTCTCCTTAGTCTCTGCAGTGAGCCCCTCTGCAATTCTGAGGAAGAAATTAAGTGGGCACAATAGGAAGGAACCCACAGGGGTCCAAAAGGTGCTTGGACTTAGATGATTAAGTGATGATTCCTCAAAGCTGACCTGAGCCTGGATAGAACAACCTCATGACACCACCTATGGAAGAAAAGCTGCTGAACATCAAATTCTGAGCTGTTACTGCTATATTACAAAGTTAGCCTTGATTTGTGCCTCTGTTAGTCAGAGATGTCAAACCTGTGTAAGGTCTGAGTCCCCACCTGGACCTAAACCACGACCTGGCATCCAGTATGCTGGACTTGCCCATTTTGGAAGACTTACAAGTAAATTTTATAGAAGTTAAGCCATGCAAAGACTTCAAATATCTCCTGTTTTTCTCTGTATTTATTCTGTAGCCAGAGGCAGTTCCCACTAAAACAGAATAGCTGAAGTCTGTCTACAGTATTACTAAGAAAAGTTTATCCCTAGAGATAGGCTTCCTCTAACCATTGGTGGTGACAGTAGACCTGCATTTGTGGCAGAATTAACCCAGGAGTTAACTAAAGAATTAAGAATCAGATGGAACTTATATACAGCATATAGGCAACAGCATTCTGGAAAAGTTAAAATAGTAAATAGGACTTTAAAGTCAATATTGACTTAGTATCACAAGAAACCCCAACACCATGGATACCTTTGCTTCCCATGGCCCCCAAAGGTCTGAATCTCACCAAGGCACTTGGGATACACCCTTTGAAGTTTGGTATGGGAAACCTTCACCCAAGATTAGGGGTCTCCAGGTAGGCCTACATCAGCTAGTGAATGTATCTCTGTTGGAACAACTGACACAGTTAGGAAGAAGTTTTTCTCAAATGCATAAGAATGCACTGAAAGGCCAGTCATCCCTACAGGGACTCCTGTATACATTTTCAATCCAGGAGACCTAATGTAGATAAAGGATTGGAAAAAAGAGCCCCTACCATCTGCCTGGAGAGGCCCCTACCTAATTATTTTGAGAACTCCCACAACAGTGAAGGTTTCTGAGATCCAACATAAATCTATCATTCTTGGATCAAGAGAGCTCACCCAGGTGACTGCTTAAAGCCTGCCCAAATGAGTCAACTCACCTGAAGACCACCCTTAGAAGACAATGCACTCAGAGCCTTGCTCCTGTCACTCTGGAAGCTGAAGGCTCTATGCATGGCTGAAGCAGGATGGACACTGTACACCAGAGGAACTGCCCTGATTGATTCATGTTCTGTTACCTGGTTTTGTTTCTGGTCGCTCTCCTCTTGGTAATCTCAGTGTTCACTGTGGGGTTTCAAGCAGTGGCCCCAGAGGATTGGAAAGTTAGCCATAATATACTTTTATCCTTTCCTACATTGATGCAACTGTTGGACTGTGTATTCTAAACTGTCTTTCCTAGGGTGAAGATGATTCCCAGTACCAACCTGTGTCTGCTCCTACTTACCTTGCTTAATCTACATGCTTATCACACAAATTCAGGACACTGTGAGTTACAAGTTCAACATTCAGCACTATAAAGACTATTAACTAAACCAGGTGGGACTCCTCTCAGGCCAGAGTGTCCTTATACTTTGATGCCAGTCCCAATATAAGCAGCCCCTTTTCCTTGGTCCACAGAGACTTAGACTGGGAACATATAAGACTGAAAACAAATATTTTGCCTTGTTTGGGAACAAAGATATGGAAAAAGCATTCAATAGAGATTACTGCAGTGAGATAAAAGATTACTTCTGTAGTAGTTGGGGCTGTCCAAATCTCTATTACCTTGAGTATGGGATGTGTAATTGATTCACCACCTTTATTACAAAACAAATAAGCAGTGTTAGCTTTCAAATGACCCATTGAGCATGGAGTGTTACTTCCTATATAGCCTTAAACACCATCTCTGAAAGTGATTTTTTTGATTAACTAAGAAGGAGGAATTACAAATTTAAATAAAAACCCACCAAAGATGCCTGCCAAGACCAAGCAGACATATCTAGCAGGCCAATAACAGAACACTTCTTCCTTTGTGTAAATCCCTGTCTTCATTGCCTTTGTGTAACTGATGGCCTTGCAGTGTAACTTCAAATATATGGGAAGTTATACAAGTTCTGTTGTGTAACTCGTATTTGTTTAACTGATGGGCTTGCAAGGTAACTTGAGATGCTTAAACTCCCTTAGCAACCTGTGATATCACCCAACTCTCCAATCATAACGTGAAAAATTTGCCTTTGTACCTTCCTGATTACCTTCCCTATAAAAGTCCTAAAACCTGTCAGGGCAAGGCTGACTTTTTGAGAGCTATTCCAGTCAAACCCATCGGTGTAAATAAACTACCTCCCAATTCCTTTCCTTCCCATTTCTTCCCATGTTTAATCTTTTCTGTAAGAATCTTAGTTCTCTTGTGTTTTTAGAAGAAAATACCCAACACCTAATATTGAAGAGAGAGAAGTTTATTTCTCTCAAAGACTGTGGAGGTCTCACTCCACAGTCAGCCGGCTCCAAGGCAGCACTGGCTGCCCCAGGGCAACAGTATATGGCAGCGGGAAACAGCAAGAGCAACAAGAGCAGGAAGGGGAGGAGCAAGCCTCTTTCCCTCCCTTATATTGTGTACAGGTTACACACCCTGCACAGGCTGATGATGTTTATAAAGTGAGGACCCTGCTGAGTTAACCTGGAAATGCTACAGCTCTGTTTTCTGAGGTGAGGGTATAAAAGCAAGAGGTCCAGGTTTAATAAGTTGTCTTTGAAAAGCCAGAGCCTGGTGACCACATGAGGCTCTCAGACACAAACCATCAAGTGTGTAGTCATCCACACCAAGTGGTTTAACATTCTAAGTAGGCCTCAAATCTGTTTGCACACCTCCTTCTCCAGTCTACACTGCAACAGCCCAAGTACCAGAGCTCTCCTGTCTGGAGGGGCACACCAGCTTTTCTCTCACCTGACACCCTGCCCTCAGCTCTGCCCACCTCCACTGTATGCACAGCACTTCAGTGAGTCTAAGCGCTCTGTTAGCAAGTGAAGAGAGTAAGAGGAGAGCGTTTTTCCTACCATCATTTTTCTGATACCTAAATATGTTCATTTGTATATTTGTCACTCTCATCTGGCTCCCTATGAGGACAGAAAAAAGTTCTTAGGAAATTATATATTTTTCTCTATAGCTTCTTTACAAAAATATGTACTTTTGGGAGAATACAACACTTTTCTATTGGACAAGTCTGGAACATTTTCTTTTTTCACCTTCCCTTTTATTTTTCCCTTCTTAACAAGCAAACAGTAGATCTGAATCCCACTTCATGAAATCCCAAATAGATAATGTGGCTGCCTTTTTATTATTTGAAAATTCAGTGTTATGATATTAATCTCTCTGGTAACAATATTTCTCTTCATTATTAGTTTTTTTTTTTTCCTATATTGTATCTTTTGTTTCCCCTTTTTTGTGTATGTGTGCATTTCTTCAGGGTCTCACTATGCAGCAGGGATTCCTAGTGATTTTCCTATTTTCAGCCTCCCCAGCACTGGAATTGCAGGAGTGTGCCAGCACACCCAGACTTGGTGGTCAGCTCAGTGTGCCCAGGGGAGGGGCAAGGTGGCATGGGACATGGTGCCAGGGATTGAACTCAATCCCTAAACTTGCCTAAGCAGGTGCTTAGTCTGCTGAGCTATCTTGCCAGCCCTTATTTCTTTTGAATATATATATATATATATATATATATATATATATATATATATATTTGGTAGTCTATTTCTTAGTGCTATAAGCAATAGAGACAGTTCTCAGATTTTCAGTTTTCCCTATTTATTTTTAACTTATTACAAGACTTAGTATGCCTCTTTTTCACTTCGTGGAAATTTAGAAACATAGAAATACCAAGAAGTAAAACTTTGACTGGGCCTCTGCGCTCACACTGATCCTGAGTAATGTGAATCTTTCCCTATTCACAACTCACAGGGTCTTAGACATGGGGGAATTCTGAAGAAAGATCTTTTAAGAATTCTTTTTTTTTTTCTTTTAGCTTTACTTCATATGGAATTAAATATGCAAACCTATGTTAGATTTTTCATTTTGCTTTAAAAAATACATCCAAAATAAAATAAAATAAAATAAAATAAAATAAATATACATCCATAAGATACACATACACAATTGTTAATGGCTTGAAATCACAGTAATTAAAAAAATAAAGTTGTTAATAAATTCACTAAAAATAAGAAGTCTTAATATGTAAAATAGTTTCTGTTTGAATTCCAATGAATATTTCTCCAAATTTCCAGTTTATTCATACTGTCTTTTACATTTTAAAAATCTTAAAAAATATATATAGTACTTTATTACATGAAATTATTTAGCATTAAGCAATCAATATGTATTATTTGCTTTACATTTCTGTAACAACTAATAATAATTCAATATGACTATTTTATTTTATTTTTTTGACAACTCACAGAATTTTACTTAACAAAGTAATATGAATTTCACAGTATTTGGTGTAGTACATGGTATTGTCTTACAACCAGCTATTCATGTTACTAGATATATACACATAAAATTGGAAGATGAAAAAACTGGAGTAATGTATAAGAAATTAAGAAAAGAAAAAGTACAAACAATTGAAAAAAAG
>NDGM011139663.1:0-19895 GCA_002564305.1 Octomys mimax | reverse complement strand
AAAAAAAAAAAAAAAAAAAAAAGGTATGAAAAGGTTCCTTTATTTTTCAGCAATTTATTTTATTATTTAAGTATATTCATTATTTACGTAATGAGTCACAGGACCTATCACGGAAATGTTGACTGATCAGCAATTATATGTTAGGAATAAACATTAGCTTTTTACACAAAGCATAACAATTTAAAATAAATATTCTGATAGGATATTTAATAGGCTTCTTATAATCCTTACTTTCAGAAGCTATAATCTTTGCCTGTATTTTTTGTTAATATTTTGCTTTTATTATCATGAGATGAATGGCTAATTTCCCTAATAAATGACTGTAGGCTTGTTTTATCACTGCCATTTAGTTTTATGATTATAATTTAGTCAATAGGGCTGTATTTGCTCTCCTCAGTGAATCATATTTCCTTAAATGTTTATTAATATGTTTTATAAGACCAATACCATTTATGCCTGATTAATTGCCTGAAGGTCTTTTGATGAATTGAAATGTTTTGTGAGATGAATCTTACAGAAATTAGCTTACTATTAGTTTATAAATCATGTAAAGAACTATAAGTACAATGTATAAAATATTGTATAAATCTCCATTGGTGATGAATGTATCAGTGACATCTGTGACTCATATAGATGCAGAAACATAATAGCCATTTTCTTCTACTATCGGTATGACTGCTATTTATTGAGCACTTACTATGTAACATGCACTAACTGAGCAATTTTACTTTTTTAATTTACATTTTACAACTTTTACAAACACATTATGATTATAAAATTTTTTTAGAGACAATGAAAATGCTAAATATTTGATGCAGGCTGTATAAGCTAGTGAATAAGAAAGATATTTTATATCCAGTTCCAAACTCATCTGAGTATAAAACAATAGCTCAGAATTCTGTTTGTCTTTTTTGTCTTTGATTTTTGTTGCCGTAACAAAATGCCTGGGCATTCTTTGGGAACATGCAATACAGCAGGGGATATACTAAGCTCAACTTATTAAAATCTACTCACTCAAATGCAAACCCATTCCCATGAGAAGTAATTCACTCTCCAGAAAGACAACACCCATTCATGAGTACAGTCCCACAGACTAATCACCTTTTAAAAGTCCCAGCCAACACCCTTGCTTGAGCAATCAAAGCTCAGTATGAGTTCTATCTACATTCAAACCACAGGAACCTCTTTATAACTCTTGGGATCATTTTGCCTAAAGAATACGATGTAAAAATGTCATTTTAGGCATTCCAGTATTGGTTAGGCCTGTGGAATCTGAATCCTTTGAATAAGGCACATGAGATGAATATAAAGACATAAAACTTCAATTGTATTAACACATAATGATGAAGAAATATTAAGAAAATTAGGCACCTCAAATTCTCAGTGCATTCTCTTCATGTAAGCAAGCTGTAGGAAAGTGACATTACACATGGATAATATCTACATCCTGAAAGAAGAAAGTCACAACAGGAAAATACACTTACCTGATGTGAATGCTTAAAGAGATCAGGATGTTTATTTATTTATTTATTTATTTATTGGTAGAACTGGCGATTGAACTCAGGCCCTCATGCTTACCAGGGAAGCACTTATTCTACTGAGCCATCTCCCCGGCCCCAGGTTGTATATCTTACACTTGTGTCTTTTATTTATGTCATGGAAGACATAAGTCTACCACTAGTCTGGACTGCTGGAGTACTTAGACCAAGGGTCTCTTTGGACAGTTCTTGGAGGTGCATTGCTAGAACCATAGACATGGTACTGTGACCATGTCTATCCATGACTTAAAGCTAAACTTTATTCAATCAACATTCTATTTAAAACTGTTAAACTTGCAACAAAAATGCATCAGGCTAGAAGAAGAGTCTGCCTCTTTTACAGTATTTTGTAGATATGCATATTGTGTGATGTGCATAAAGAAGGCAGAAGTTGAGAAAGAGGAAACTGGAAAGCAGGAAACTCTCAAGACAATGCAAAGATGACTAAAGCCTGCAATTATCACACCTAAGGAAAATATTGAAGAAGAATGGGAGTCCTCTGTCTGTTGTAATTGTTTCCCACTTTGTGGGTTTTCTTTGACTCTGTTGGTGATTCATTTCGCTGTGCAGAAGCTTTTTAAAAAGATGAGATCACAATTAGTGATTCTTTGAAGTATTGCCTGAGTAATTTGTTTTTTTCATGTACTCTTTACCTGCCCAAATGTCCTTAGGATTTCTACCTACTCTCTCTTCCAGAAAATTCAGTGTTTCAGTTTTACTACTTAAATCTTTGATCCATTTTAACCATAGTTTTGTGTAAGGTAGTAAGCATGAGTGTATTTTAGGCCTTCAGCATGTGGAAAGCCAGTTTTTTCCAGCACCATTTATTAAAGAGGCTATCTTTCTTCCAATGAACATGTTCAGCCCCTTTATCAAAGATGAGGTGGCTGAGTGCGTTTGTAGTTGTGTAGTTGTGTGAACAAAATAAATTTGTCTGGAAATGTAGATGATGGATATGTTGTATTAGGCCCTAAGGGAAAAAATGAAAGTATATTTTAATGTTTTAAACAGTGATTTAATGTTGCACCTTATTCCCTGTCCTAAAAACAAAAACAAAAACAGAAAAGTGCTGTGCCTTCTACTCAGTGTGTGGTCTATGGAGTAATGTTAGCTTCATCTTGGATGTTAGAAATTCAGAATCCACACCACACTGTCCACCACCTAGATTAAAATCTGTATTTAACAACTTCATGTGATTCATATCAGTTTGTGTATTAATATGTGAGAAGCACTCATGGAGTGCTTTGACAATGTTTTAGACTTTTTATTTTTAATGTCTTTTTTTCCCACTTTTCTAGGGAAGGGTCTACAGGGTGTTCAGGGTCTCACTACTAGATCGGACTCATAGTGATCCAACTGTTTACAGCCTCCCAAGAGCTGCGATTACAGGTGTGCGTTACTATGCCCAGGCTTAATTGCTGTCTCAGTGCACCTTGGGGGCGGGGCTGGCACAACTGACCCGGGGATCAGACCCCTGGCCCTGTGCCTGCTTGCAGGTGCTTTAATCAGCTGAGCTATTTGGCTGGCCCTATTTTTAATATATAAAAAAAGATTAACAATAATGATTTTTCAACAATTTATTAAAATTGCATTCTAATCCAGATGTGATACACACTTAATAAATGTTAATACATATTCTCCTGTTAAAAGTTTGTCTTCGGGTCCAGGGAGATGACTCAATAGAATTAAGTGCTTCACTGGCAAGAGCAAGGGTCTGAGTTCAAGCCCCAGTTCTACCAAAAAAGAAAAAAAAAAGTTTGTCTTCAGTAATTTTTCTTATATCTAGAAAAATTTTGAGAGAAATTTTTAGAAAATAAAAGAAATACATTTCAGCAAAAGTGGATGAGTTATTTATTTGCCATCCTTGAAAAGAGATTATTAAAATCAATAAATTAGGGAGCCGGGGAGATGGCTCAGTGGAATAAGCACTTCCCTGGCAAGCTCAAGGGCCTGGGTTCAATCCCCAGTTCTGCCAAAAAAAAAAAAAAAAATCAATTACATTACAAACTTGTCCTTAGAGGTATTGTAGTAGTCACCCTCAACGCATTGAGGAGAACCCCCCCCCCCAACAGACTAAACCACCTTTTTCTGTAACATCTACCGATTTCAGACTTCATTCAAAAAATCTTGGGATCCTAAAATGACAGAATGAATGATGGAGAAAAATGTACAAATAATTTGTCACAAAATCTGAAATGAGAACCTGCAGTATAACTTCCAGGAAAACAGTGGGAAGACAGTGGAGTGGTAAGCAGCACTGAAACAGCTTCTCTGAGACTTAGAGTTCTGACACTGGAATGAGGAAGAGAAGAGGGAAGAAAATGGGTTCCTGGGACCCATAAGATCTTAAATAAACACTGGAACCTGCAGAGAGAGAAAGGACAGGAGCCTTAACACGAAAGAGGGAGGTGGTAAGCAGTGCTCTTTTCCTGGGTCCTGGATCATTGCATGGAATTCCTTTGGTAGTATAAACTCACCTGCAAAGGCACAGTGATTACAGAGACCTCCATAGAGAAAGGCACCGATGGGCCAGAGCAATGGACACTGTAGACTGCTGTGGATGTTGAGTTATTCTAGTGTAGATCAGACATCCCTAGGAAAGGGTGCTTGGCTGGTCAGTATTTTGGGATAAAATATTAGGACTCAGAGGAGCAGCATATCATCTCCATTTCATGGCTCCTAGTATCAGGGTTCAGCTGTGGGAGACACCCAGGGTCAGGGAGGAAAGTTCAAGCCAGGAGGAAGAACCCAGATGATTGTGAACTAGACAATTCATACCCTAGCTTCACAGCCAGAAACAAGAAGCAGCCTGAACTTCAGTGGAGTTGAAAATACAGGCTTGCTGGAATTCTCCACTACATCACCATCACTCTGTTGCAGAGTTGCTGCGATCACTCAGCAAGGAGCTGGGCTCTGTACATTTTGTGTACCGGTGACAGCAGAGATACATCCTGAAGTGCCCATTAGTTTTTCTTCCTTAATTTGCCTATTTTGTCTTTTCTCTTGATTAGTTTTTTTAAATGTGAGTGTGAATATTGTTTCTAGTTTTGTTGTTGTAGACAATGATGTTACTCAAATTCTTTAATGAAATTGAAAAGAAAGAAATACTTCCAAGTTCATTCCCAGAAGCAAGAATCATCTTCATGCAAAGCTAGAGAAGGAGCCAACCTAAAAATGAGAATTATAGGATAATTTTTCTAAATAATATGTATATTCATTATATGCAGCAAATCATCAAATTGTATACTATGACGAAGTAGGATTCATCCAGGGATGCAGGGATGGTTCAACATGTGCAAATTGATAAATGTAATACACCATATTAACAGAGCCAAGAATAAAACCATGCAATTATCTCAATAGATGCAAAAAAGCTTTTGACAAAGTCCAATGCTCAGTCTTGACTAAAAAAAATTGTAAGAAGTTGGAATAGATGGTCTTTATCTCAGTCTGGTAAGAGACATGCATGAGAAACCGATAGCAAAAGTCATATTAATGGTTAAAAA
Source organism: Octomys mimax (assembly GCA_002564305.1). Taxonomy (NCBI): domain Eukaryota; kingdom Metazoa; phylum Chordata; class Mammalia; order Rodentia; family Octodontidae; genus Octomys; species Octomys mimax. Next base: position 14,851 of record NDGM011139663.1, on the reverse strand, counting down.
CTGCACATTTTTCACTCTAAAATCAGGAACAAGGTAAGGATGTCCACTATCATCACTCCTATTCAAAAGAGTTCTGTAAATATTAGTCTGAGCTTGGTGTCTTCCACAGCTGCACCTCAACCTGACATTTAGAGCCTCTAGATGGAGCCAACCCACAGCTACTCTGAGTTTTGAATTGAATGGGGTCCTTTCCAACCCATAGGGTCTCCTGCTTCACTCCACAGGGGTGTTTCTCTGTGGAAGCCTTCCGGGATGCCAGCATTCACTGTACCTCTGCCAGTTTGAGCCACCTCTCCCATGCTGCGAGCCAAGTCTCAAGGAGAAAGTTCCACTTATCACCTCTGTCTTCTGTGTTGAGGCCTCTCATCCTTCTCCACATGAGCTCTGATTCTTGGTTCAGATTCTTGCTGGTTCCTAGGGATCAACTTCCTTTACTCTTCTCTTCCTCATGTTGCTGTATACTAGCATCTGGTCTCCAAGTCTCAGGCTTTATGTTTGCTGTTCACCACTCTACCATTTCCATGGAAGTCCTCCTTATAATGAATGTGATCATTATATTTATATAAAATGTATCAATAAAATTAAGTTTTTAAAAGTATTGGAAGAGTTAAAAAATGAAGAGAAAGGATGTGCGAAGAGAAGGAAGGAAATGATGAGCTAAACCCAGGAGTACCATCAATTATGCTCTGTAGGGTGTTGGCAAATTTTTTTAAGAGAAAGAAAAAACAATAAAACTATACAGAATTTCAAAACAAAATAATATGAAATTAACAGTGTTTATTATATTGCATATGTTTGTCTTCAAAATGGTTGCTTAGACTACCAGATACATGCATGCAAAATTGATCAAACAATGTAAGCACTAACTGATCCTTCCAATGAATTAATACAAATTAGTAACACAATTATCTTAGTTATCTTGTATGTATATACATTTTCCCCTACCTTTTCTCCTTTCTCCCATCCTATTGTTCCAAATAAACCACCAAGCATGTTAAGAAAGTCAACAAAGATATTACCATCATCAGAGGGCAAAATTGATATTCAGAAGCTTCTGGGGGAGAATGTCACTGACAATTCCCAAGTTTGATTAAGTAGCTGAAGGAGTGAAGCTTTACAACTAAAATGTAAAGCAAAAACAGACAGGATTTTCTACTAAATGTATCTTCTAGTCATCTCAGTTTCAGAACTAGATTAAGATAATATAAATTTGATTTTTTTCTGAAATAGTAGCTAAGTAATTTATAAAGGGAGTTAATATCATCCTGTTTCATAATATTCTTATAATGTTTCCTATAAAATATGTGATTCTCATGTTAAATATAGAGTGTCCAAGTAGAATACAATAGTATCCCCAAACTAGATATGGCAGGGAATAAACACACCCATACACACACACACACACACACACACACACACTGTCCATATACTGAGTTAGCAAGTGAGTACTTTTAAATGGTTATGTTGGCCATGTTCATACACACAAATTATAAGATAAAATATTTAACAAAAACTTAAAATTATAAAAGTTAGCACTAGATAGAAGTTCTGCAATTGAAAAGCATAATAATAGAAATTTAAAATTACCTATTCATTAAAAATGAATAGTAGGGGCTGGGAAGATGGCTCAGTGGAATAAGCGCTTCCCTGGCAAGCGCAAGGACCTGAGTTCAATCCCCAGCTCCGCAAAAAAAAAAAAAGAATAGTAGTAAATTAGGCACAACTGACAAGAAACTTAATGAATTTCTTATATATGCTAGAACAAAATACTGAAAATGCAACAGGGAGCTGCAAGAGATTTGGAAGTACAGACGAGAAGGTAAGATAGAGGATTTAGGGGGAAATTCTAGCTGATGTGTAATTTGAATGCTAAAGGAAGCAGAGAATATAAATAGAAACATTTGAAGAAATGAAAATTTCCACTAATGTCCTGCTATCCAACACTGTACCAGAGATTCTAACTATGCAATAAAGAAACAATATTTTTAAAAACTAGGCTGGAAAGAAGAAAGTTGTCATTATTTGTAAACACTATGCCTGAGAGTTTGGAAAATGTATAATAATGTACAGTTACTTTCTCTATCCCTCACTGATTTACTTCACACCTGAGAACAGTGTCTACTATGCAATCTTTAACATACATTGAATGAATGGAACAACTATAGCATCAGTAAAAACAGAAAGTACTTTTAAAATTTCTTTACTAGAAAAATGTTACAACTTCTACACATCATACTAAATTACTAAAGATTTAAAATAGATTATTAGGGCATATTGCTAATTCTTACTATTTGAGACAGAAATAGGGCCTACTAAGGGCTCAGTTTTAATTACTCTAATAAATTAGCAGAATCCTGATGATAATTTTGAAGTGGCTTTCATGGCATGAGACCCATATTAGGGTCTTGAATGCACTTAACTGTTGCCTTGGCAATGTGAAACAGTCCAGTAAAAGCTCCTGGAGTACAATATGGATTCATAACATACTCTGTGAGAATCTGCATCTGTGGTTGACAGATCACTTCTGAAATTATTTACTTTTCTATGCAAATTCTTTTTAGTGTGCAACATTTTTCTCATAGTCATCAATGACATTCATGAGGTATGGGTTGCATTCTTTTAACTTCTCTGAGCTATACCAAACTGAAGATAACTCTGTTGACTGTATGTAACTTCTATGTTGCTAGCTATTTCCTATAGGACAGGAATTCATTTCTTGGGGCCAGGAAGATAGTTCAGTAGAATAAGTACTTGCCTGGCAAGCACAAGGGCCTGAATTCAATCCCTGGTTCTGTCAAAAAAAGAATTCATTTCTTATCCTTTGTTCTCAACTAATTCATGATGACATGCTGGAGTGCTTCATTCTACTACTATTATGTAACATTAAAAGAACCCTGGCTATAGAAACAAGGGTAAAATCCAAAGTTAAAGAGCAGGAGGATTTATTTTCACTTTGCAAAAAGAATATATTTTTTTATTTCATAGTTCCTGTAATATTTTTAAAAATTGTCCTTCACAAAAGGAAGGACTATTGGCATAATCTGATTTACCATGACCCCAGATTAATAATTTTTATTAATAACATTATATTGAAGATGACACCTTTAGTCTACCCTTGTTGACAATGCAGAAGACTGGGTGGCCCACAAGTGGCCTGGTATCTTTTGCTTTGAATTGATCCCTTGCCTATTCTCTTTTGCTACTTATTTACATAGAGAAACAAGTGGACTTTGAAGCCTGTGAAACTGCAGGGCCAAGTTTTAATTTTTGTTATTAACAACATAATAACATGTGCTTGTGTCCCACAGGTCCATGTAAATCTTTAAGCTCCATTTATTCGTGAGCAGGTAAATCTGCTGAGCCAAGAAAGATGAGACAATGCTCTGCTTTTGGAAGTCAACAACGCCTTTTCAGACTTGGAAAGGACATGGAAGTAGGAACTCAAACAGGATCAAGACCAAATTTGAACTGGTGGTTTCACCAGGATGCAATCCAAAGCTTAATAATTAATTTAAAGAAAAACTGTTCATAGTTTGTATGACTAGAAAGCTATCAAAATTAAACATAGTTGTCTCAGTTACTCTTCTCCTGTTGCTTGAACAAAATACCAACACCCAAAATTAGGGAAGGAGAGCTTTACTTATCTCACAGTTAGTGGACATTTCAGTTCATACTTGGCTGACTGCAAGGCAGAGTGACACATGGAAGAGAGCAAATGTTTGTGGTGGCACAAAACAGCAAGAGCAGAAAGAAGGAGTTAGGGCAACAGAAAGTGAGTCTGTCTCCCTTGTGTTGCATTCAGGCTGTCTGCCCCAGACTGGGTGAAGCACTCACATCCTGAATCCCAGCACTGGATCATGAATTAATCACAAACTCTAGAAGTTTGCCCCATCACTGCATGAGGCTTTCTGGGGACAACTAGACACAAACCATAACAATAGTACATGCAGAAAAGGACAGATTTTCCTCCTCAGTATTTTATTGAATTCTCAACTAAAAATCTCAGGTGTGTGAAAAATTAGATTCCTATTTTCATTGACATATTTCAAAGATTGTTAGTCAGTAGGTGACAACATTGAGAAATTAACACAGTTCTAATTTTTTCACATTCAACATTGAGAAACTACCACTATTATTGAAAACAAATAACTATTCACTATGCATACCTGCAGAAATAAAATTAGAAACCACAGGAAAGTAAACAGTTTGCCACAGACCTCTTAGATCCAACAGACCACATGTAGGTTTCTATTCTGTGTGAAGTAAGGATGAGGGCACTCATTTAGGAGTAGAATTGACTTTGAAAACTCAGAGTTGATTCAAGAGGAATTTTCATGTGTTGCCATTAGATTTCAGTTCTATAATGAATGACAGTCCTAGTAAGATTATTCTGCTTGAAGTTTCACCCAAAGACAACTTCAGGAAGTGACCTTTGTGCTGACTTCTGGGCTCTCTAGTAGAGATACCTGCTGTGGGGATTCCACTCAGCCTCTCTGATCACCAGCTACACTGTTGGTCTACTTCATGGAATGGCTTTTTCACGCTCAAAACATTGAATTAAAATACATCTCTCCATTGGCTGAAACACAATATTAAGAGATTTTTTTTTTTTTTTTGCTGTCCAAGAAGGAGGTATGTTGTAAATTAAGCTTTTAACAATGCCTTTTACCTTCCCACAGGATGACCAAGGGGTAACATTTATCTTTCCTTTGTTCAGTCATTAAAATATAAATGATATCTGTGATGTGCTAGATACTCTGCTTCCATTGCTGACACCACCGTCATCATGGTAATTCTTCAAAAATGTATAAAAGATATCCTGGCTTTTAATATTCAAATAAGAGTGAGACTGACTTGGGTACATTCTGTTGAGTCCAAATATTCCTTGAATACTTTTTACATTTTGATCTCCATAATTTTAGATCAGGTCTGGGAATAGTGGTATATTCCTACAATTCCAGGTCTGGGAGGCTGAGACGGAATTTATTGTTGAAACTCTTTACTCTATTAGAGGATGGTCAAATCCCTATTTATGATCTGTAATTTATATTTATATATATATATATATATATATATATATATATATATTTCCTGCTCTATATCATAGTACTACAACAAAGTACTCAGTGCCCAAAGTTAAAGAAGGAAAGGTTTATTTCATTCTATAATGAATGATGACTCTAATACAATGATTCCTTTGAAGTTTCATTCAAAGACAATTTACCACTATTGTACTTGAAAACAAGTAACTATTCACTATGTTTTCTCATTGTTGAGACAAAGTACTCAGTGCCCAAAGTTAAAGAAGGCCTACAGATTGTGGAGGTTTCAATTCATACTTGGCTGGCTCTACGGCAGGGTGGGATGAGGCATCTCAGGGGAGAAAGTTTTTAGCAGGCAGAAGGCAGAAGCCAGAATACAGCAAGCCATATGCTCTGAGCTCTAAGCAACAGGCAGCAGCCTTCTCTCTGTCCCTGTCTTATCTAGGCTTCCCGCCCTTAGGGCAGCTGGCACTCAAACCCAGGGTAAGGCAGCCTTGATCCTAGCATGACACCATGAATCAATCCCAGCTTCACACCTCTGATCCCAGCTGCACACTCCCTAGATCTAGCCACCTGGAGAAAGCCTCACCTATGACTGCATGAGATGCTACAGGAAGACATCTAGATACAAGTCATAACACTTAGAAAAAGATTGGTGCCTTCAAAAGGGCTTTTAAATCAAAACTACAATGCTGCATAAGAAATACCACCATCAGTTCCCTTTTAGCAGGGCGAAGATTGGACAGCATGTTTTTGTGTTTCATCTAGAATTCTCTGCAGGCGCCTGACAGCACAGTTACTGCTTCCTGATTTTTATCCCCCTCATAGACCAGTGCACTTTGCACTGGGGTAATTGGCCTTATTCTTTATTCAGTTGGGATGCTAACAGCTGAGTATTGGCAGGATTCTCTTTGGAGTGACCTTCCTGTACTGGGTCACTTTCTTTCTGTAAAGTCAGACAGAGAAAACATGTACGAAGCTACTGCACTGCAAAGTTAAATGTTATTGCTCTCTGGTTGTGCTGCTGTGCCCTTTGTGTTTGAAGATGAGAGTTCCTGAGACGCCATCTATATTGCAGCTGATGGCAGCCTAACTGATCAGCCTATATACTTAGATTAATTCACCTACTTTTCCACATTTCACAAAGCTTCTTCACAAAGCTCATTGTTCAGCCAAACTCTGCTCTTTCAGTTTCTTGACTTTGTCTGTGAATAGAAAAGTATTAATTGGAATTATAAAGAAAGAAGGATAAGTTATATAATTATGAAATGCAATTTTAATAAGCTTATTATATCATAACACTTTATTTCAAGATATTTAGTAAGTGCAAATCATAAAAAGTAGTAATTCCACTAGAGAATACTGCTGTTGTTATTCTACCTGTCTTGTCTATTTCCACATTAAAAGCACTGGGCGTGTAGCTCAATACTACAGATCTTGCATGGCAAGCATGAGACTACTGGTTCATCCTCTAGCACCACAAAAAGAGACATGAAAAATCAATGAATTATCATAGGCAAACTATATTAACTTGATTTTTAAGAGTACTATAATTTTTATGGTGAATATCTTTCTTGCTACATTAGAATGTTTTCTAATATATGTATTATAATCTTATAATGTTATTATATACACAATATTTTCATTGTTCTATTGATACCTATATGGTATTATTCAAATATAATAATTTATTACATTATTATCCTTTGTTCCCAAATTTTCATTACTATACATAAAACTGAGATTAATATCTTTAAATTTGCATAAGTATTTGCTTAGAGTAAATTCTAGAGGTACACAGAATTGAAAACATTCATATATATAATACTAAAATACTGTTTTAAACATTCCAATGTTTTTTCCATGGTAATATTTTTTTTAAAATATTCTTTTCCTTATGCCCTCAACACTCTAGTCTTTTGGCATATATTCCTTTTTCCCCCATTTCTGAGTATTGAATTGGGTGTTGAGTGCCAGGTCTTCACACTGACCTACATACCCAGCCACATTCTTATTTTTTATTTTTTGTTTTGAGAGAGAATGTTGCTACATTGTTCAAGCTGAACTTGGACTTGTGATCTTCCTCTTTCAGGCTCCCAGAGTACTAGGACTCTATGTTGTGTTGCCATGCCCAGTTTCCTTTTTTTCTGGTTCAATTTTTTTAGTTGACAAAGTGGTTGTATATATTTATATGTGCAAATACTGTTTTGAAATATATGTATTCTGTGGAATGGATCAGTGAAGGCGACTAATAAAACAATTGCATCACGTAGTGTGTTGCTCAGCATTTCTTTTTTCTTTTCTTTTTTTTTTGGTAGAAACCTGGATTGAACTCAGGCCCTTGCACTTGCCAGGTAAGCCCTTATTCTACTGCGCCATCTCCCTGGCCCCTCAGCATTTCATTGCCAGGATAACGCACCTGCTACTCACAACTTAAAGAAGGAGGGGTCAATTTTGGCTCAGGGACTCAGCAGTTTCAGGTCACCTCCAGTGGACTCCAAGGCAGAAACACCATACAGAGGGCCGTGGCGGGAGAAAACTGCTGAGCTCATGGCAGCTAGAAGCAGTGAGAAAGTGTCCAAGCTAGAGCTAAAGCTGCACCTCCCAAAGGCCCAGGCCCAGTGAGTTACCAGTTTCTCTTTGTCAGCCCTATGTGACTGAAGTTATGTTGCAGAACAATAGGCAGTTGGAAGTGCATTCTTGGTGTTGTTAAGTGAAACCATAGGTAGGCAACCTAGTGAGGTTAATATGCACCCTGCTTCTAAGGCAGCAACAAGATTCTAAGTGCATTAGTGCCTCAACTACTTACTAGGTATTGCTTCACCTGGTCTGTACTAAAGAATAGGGTGCACCTGAGCAATCATCTCCTCAACGGAGCTCCCACCCATGTGAAAGCCAGATGAGGCTGAATGGGTCATTGTGAAATAAAGCAAAAACAACAGAGATCCAGGATGTCACACCATTAATCTTCCTGGCAGAGTTCTAGAATGGGCAAACAAATGCACTTCCTTAAACCAGTATTTGTTACTGTCTAGTCCATGACATTTCTCCTTGATGAATGTTTGAGTCTCTTGAAAAAGAGACAAAACCTGTTGTTAGTAGTTTTTCCCTGTGAAGTCTATGTGTGGATGGAGCTTAGGATTGAGCTCAGAGCCTTTACACTGAACTACACCTTCAGTTCTTTTTAAAATTTTAATGTGTTTTCATTTTGACACAAGAACTTGCTAAATTCCTGAGTTGCTCAGGCTGAGTTTGCACTTGTAGTCTTTTGGCCTTAGCCTCCCAGAGGGGCATCCTCCCTGTGGAGGTTTAAAAATTCCTCTTTTCTAACAGTGCTTGTTAATTTTTATTATACATCTGAGAATATATGTGAGTCAGAGGAGACTCCAATCAATGTTTATGATTCTTATGAAGATAGCTAATATTTCTTTTAAACAGAACCTTGTTAAATCCTGTTTTAGTACTTTATTTTCTTCAGCAAATGTGCCAGTACTCTTTTTTAGTATTATTGAAATATGTTGTAAAAAGATTTTAAATGTGTCTACATTCTCTTTCTTCAAAACATGGAGCCCTAGCCGAATGTAGCTTTGCTGAGTTAGGACCTATGCAACCTTTTCGTGATACAACTTATCTCTATGTTGCCAAAGCAAGTAATCTTTTGCGGATGTACTTATCAAATGGGTAGTATATAGAAGCAAATTAAAATCCTAATGAATATTAAATTAGTGCTTACCATACTGAAGCCTTTGTCTTGGTGAATAATATGTCACACTCTCAAAAACATAGCCACTTTATAGGCAATAGGTGAAATCCATGTTGTCATTGAATCTCATGACTATTTACTTAAAAATTAGTGGTTTTCCTCCACTGATATACTCATAAGTCAATATCCATACACAATATGCCTTGGGACAGTTTTTATGATCCTGAAATTCATTTCCAAATAGACTGCACTCCAGTGCAGTACAAAGCCCAGATGCTTGTGCACTTGCAATCTTTATTTCACATTGTTCTCTTTTTCCTACACATCTACATGCTCCTCAACTCACAGTGAGTTATTTCCTAGGAAGCACATGGCAGGTTGAAAATAGAAGTTGAAGCTATATTTAGTAAATCTAATTACCAAACACAGTTTATCCTAGCCTGCTTTTGATGTGCTCAGAATTTTCCCTTGCATTAGTACCATTGGGCAAAAATCATCTGACAGAAAACTTATTTTTATAATAATATATTACATATTCCACACCATCTGTTGTATATTGTGGCAACCTAATCCTGGGTATCAATTGTTCGCCCTGTAATCATATGGCTAACTAGAAAAGGAGGCTCACTACTGCTATCTAACATCATGAGAATGCTTTTACTGCACACCAAAATTCTAAATATGATTTCTACTGACTGCATTTCTCTCGCATCAATGTAAAATTAAAATAGTGTAAGTCAAATCACTATGCATTGTGCACTGTGTTCAGTGTGTATGTATATTATTTCCACAGTTACTCCGTGACTCCTCTGCATTAGTGGGCATTAATGTCTGCAAAATGTGCAAAAGTGTGTGCACCAACAAAATATCCTTTCGTTTATCTCTACTTATTCTTAAAAATTTTTATAAGTTTATTATTGTTTCAGTGTACATTAGAGCCTGGCACTCAGATATTTTAGCCATCAGCCAGGCAAATGTACTTAAATTTTTTTTCTCATTAGCAGATGTTTTTAGTCCATGTGTTTACTTTCCTTGTGTGGAGCTGGTGTGCACACATAACACAGCTTCATTCCTCTTTCTAGCCCCTCTCCCTCTAGCACCTCCCCTCCCCTCCATCTCTTGGTACATTTCCTACTGGAGAAAGCTCTATCTCTTTACTTCCAATTATCTACCTTTTGTTTTGCTCTTTATTTATGCTTTGGGTTTCTCATGTAGGGGAAACTGTGTGATATTTAAGATTGTGTGTCGGATTTACTTCATGTAACATTATGGGCTTAAGATGCTTCTATTTCCCTATAAATGACTAAAATTAATTGTTCTTTATAACAGAGTAGTACCCCAATGTGTATAAATGCCAATTTTCTTTATCCATTCATCTGTTGATGGACTTATAAATTCAGCTGTTATGAACTGTGCTGCTATAAACGTGGACGTGTACATGTCTTTAAGTTTCTATCATCTGCATTTTAACTTCCACTACTTAAAAGACTGGTGGCAGCTTCAGGCCTTTCTCTTCCTCTGTAGCACCCAACATAGGAAAGGATAAAAATAAAACAACAAAACAAACAAAGAGCATTATTTAGGACGTTGTCAAGAAATTCTCGATGCTGAATCCCAAAGTATTCTCTGACAGCCTGTGAATAAAGACAAAATACAGTTACTCAAAGTCCTTGTAGGAAGGAGAGTCAAAGTTATTATTATTATTATTATTATTGGAAAATATTTAGATGGTTTAGGATTTAGAGATGATTTAAAGGATCTTTCAGGGCACAAAAATTAATGGCATTGAGCAGAGTTCATAATACAGTACTTTAGGATTGGCAGATCCACTGAGGTGAGGGGTTAATTACTAAGTAAACCCTGGATTGATAAATGCCCTCTTTACAAATATGGGCAAGTTGTTATCTCTGATAATTTTAGTTGTGGGAATTTTTGTGAAGCAAACTATAAAGTTATTTACTGGTTTAGTCTAATCCCGGGTGAAATTTCTTTTCTTTTGACAAAATTGTTTTCAGTTCTCATTATGATTGTCTTTAATTTTCTATAGCAGCAGAAAAGGTAATGCTACTCTTTGAAGGTGGCTCACCAAACCATGTATCCAAACTCTAATCCCCACAGCAGTGGTAGCGTAGGGGCATGGTTGGGTTTGTCCTCTTACCAGGCTGACATCAGCCATCTGCACGATGGGTGTGGGCGTGGACAGTGACGTCATCATCAGCACCATGGGTGTGGGTGCGGACAATGAGAGCGACTGATTTTGAAGGCAGGCATGGCCTCCTCCTGCTCTTGTTCTTGGACTCGTTTTCCCACCTCCCACCACTGCGTGCTACAAAGATCTCGCCAGATGGAAACAGCACGCTCTTGCCCTTCTCAGCCTCCAGATTGCAACACTTCTTTCTAAATTTCCTAGTCTCAGGCATTCTGTTATAGAAACACAAAATAGATTAAGATGCTCTTATTTAAATAAAAATAAACTTATATCTTGTTTAAACTAGTTCCTGTTGGCTACTTTTTACTTTTCCTGCGTTATGAGCACATCAAAATTCATAAATGAATGGTCGTACATGGGATAAATATCATGTAATACAAAAATATAATGACTTTTTATATAATTAAACTTGGATTTTGATACATCCCTTACAATTCCCCTGTCGATAATGAAGAGAAAAACAAGAACTACCTGGCAGTACTATTTTATTTCCTCAGTCCTAAAGCAAAGCCCTATCTTCCAACATTGTTTACTTTATGTTTGAACTTACACAATGAATAGAATTTTTCAGAAAAAGTTGAAAGCTGTTGAAATAACAGATTTTCATTAAATGCATTAATATGCTAAAATTATTTAAGCTAACTCAAAGAGATATATTTTTCCCTTTTTTCTTTTTGCAATATTAGAGATCAGACTCAGAGACTTTGCATTGAGCTTTCTCCCCAGCCCTTATTTTATTTTGAGACAGCATCTCAATAAAATACTAAATTGCCCAGAATTAGGTCTTACTTGCAATCTCCTGCCTCAGCCTAGCCAAGTTCTGGGATTACAGGTGCACAACAATGTATATTATTTATTCTCATTCATACATTTTATGGAATATCAGCAATAAAATACTAAATAAAAATAAGGTTGATATTTTATGGTCTAAATTATATATGCCATTTTCCTTTTCATTGTATTATTAACATAATCATAAACTCACTTTTATATTTTAATGAACTGGTAAATAATGGCTGGGAAATATAAAGACTTCCTTTCCTTTTGAAGCAAGGCATAATCAAAACATAACAGCATTATCGTTTCCTAATTCCTATTTTTGGGAACTCCCGCTATGTGCCAATGGTATTCGGTATATTATTGCATTCTATCCTGTTTGAAGCATAGGACAAATAGCTAAATCAGTCTTTGTGGGAAAGCATAGATTTCAGGGGACATTTTTATCTGCTTTCTAGGGAAGATAGTTGAGCCAAGCAGGCAGTGCAGGGCTACGTTTCACAGTGGTCTGTGCCCAGCTCAGCTCTGCTGTCTGCTGAATGTTCAGGCAGAAGCAGGATTTCACTTCATCTTGGCAGGAGTATCCCAGAACACTAGAAGTTACTCATGGACTCCTAGAATTTGCTCCCTCAGCACTTGTGACCCCAGAGTGAGAGCATTAGCACTGGAAACTGCTGTACGCTAGCAGAATAACTTTTAAAAATAACAACATAGAGTGAATTTTTTTTCCTTTGGTGGTACCAGGGATTGAACTCAGGACCTTATACTTGTCAGGCAAGCGTTTATTCTACTGAGCTATTTCCCCAACTCTGAGTGAATTTAATATGTTTTCCAAGTTAAACTTTTAGTCAGTTATCTAAAGAAAATCAAGCGGAAAATTATTTTGTTCTTGTGTTTCTGTAGTTGTTTCTTTCCATAAAGCAACATAAAATCTCCTTTCTGGTTTTTCCTCTGAGGCTATATAGGGCCCATTAACCTTTGTCATGCAGGTCAATTATTATAAATTCTTAAAACTAATGAACTGAACTCTCAGGCCTTGGGAAAGCCAGGACATCACTGTCTCACAGAAGCCCAATTACACACTAGAAAATTTCTTGCAATTTTCAAGCTTAATAATATAGAAGACTTTTTGAGAATAACATAGGTAACTCATGTACTTTTCTTGGTTTTATTCTGATTTTTAAAAATAATTTTTAACTGGATTCTTCTCACATTTTCTTTCTTTATAGTCTAGTAACAAAATGCCACTGAGATTCTTCTATAAATGTTGTGTTCTTGAATATGACTTTGAGAACATTCTATTATTTTAATGAGGCCCTTCTATTATAAATAATTTGTTCTATTTTCAAGATATAGCAAGTACATAGCACTAACCTGTAACTACCTGGATATTTCAATTTGTATACATGTAAAGAGAGCTTTAACTATATTATTATTTGAATATGCTACGCATTCAGCTGAATGTATTTTTCATGGTTTTATAATTCTTAAAATATCTCTAAAATTTAAGTGCATTTTTGTTTTGTTTTAAGGTTTCCAAACCCTTAGATTTCTGTTTTTAGTGTTTGCTGTTCTTAAACTTGGAATACTGAGTTCTTGGGGTTGGCCAGGTAGCTCAGCGGACTAAAGTACCTGCTTAGGCAGATTCAGGGACCAGGGGTTTTGATACCTGGTATGCCATGCCAGCCCCACTCCCGGAGCGCACTGAGACAGCAACTGATCTGGTTGTGGTGGTACTCACCTGTAATCCCAGTACTTGGGAGGCTGAAAACAGGAGTATCACTATGGGTCTGATCTGTGTAGTGAGACCCTATAGGCCCTGTACTAAAAACATAAAAAAATATGGATTACTAAGTTCTCATTTTTCTATACGTATAGTTCTTCTTTTTTATGGGGGAAAATGTATGTATTTAGATTTAGCCAGCTGGACTCAGTTTAGATGATCCCAATTTTGTTAGCAACATCCAATGCATCATAATCGGGAGCCAGTCAAACATATGCCTTCTTCTCTCCATCAGGCCTGATTAGGGTATTGACCTTGGCAACATCGATGTCATACAGCTTCTTTACAGCTTGTTTTATTTGGTGCTTAATAAATTTGACATCCACATGTGGTTTATTTCACTTATGAGTATAGATAAGATGCATCCACTCATAGGTGAAGGCTTCAAGTTTATTTTTCATTATAGCTGAGTAATACTCCACTGTATAAAAACACCACATCTTTTTCATCCATTCTTCAGGTGATGGACATTTTGGTTGTTTCCAAAATTTGGCTATCATAAATTGTGCTGCTATAAACATAGGTGCACATGTATCAGTATGATATGATGTTTTCAGTTCTTTTGGGAAACTTCCCAGAAGGGGGATAGCTGGACTGAATGGGATTTCCAGTCCTATTGTCTCCCTCATGTAAGATCTCAAAAGAAGAAATAAAAATGAGAACTTAAGAATTAAACAAAAGGGATAGAGCAAAGAGAAAAGTTAGGAAATATGGCAGAGGCAAAACCATACATCTATATAAATAAGATGCTTAAGGCAATGGTTGTAAGAATCTCCATCAGGTTCTGGAAAATAGCAGTTAATGAGTAGAATTCCCACCCTGACTAACTCTATATGCCGATATTTGTGAGCTAAGCAACTACACTGAGGTTCACAATGTGCAATACTTTAAATTCGTCCTCTGAGAAGTGGACAAATTTAATCAGATGCCCATTTCTGGACTGGATCTTTAAATTTTGGGGCTCTAATGTTTTTTAGTTCTTTATAAATTCTAGAGAGCAGACACAAATTAAAATAATATTGAGATATCATCTCACCCTAGAAAGAATGACTGTATAAAAAATCAACCAACAACAAATATTAGAGAGGCTGTGGGGAGAAAGGAACCCTTCTTCGCTGCTGGTGGGAATGTAGACTGGTGCAAACATTACGGAAATCAGTGTGGAGACGCCTTAAAATACTGGGACTGGAAATCCCATTCAAACTATTCCCCTATTGGGAATTTTCCCGGAGGATCAGAAAACATCATATCATAGTGATATATGTGTACTTATGTTTACAGCAGCACAATTTGTGATAGCCAAATCTTGGAAACAACCAAAATGCCCATCACCTGAG
>NDGM011139658.1:0-15448 GCA_002564305.1 Octomys mimax | reverse complement strand
TTCTTTCTTTCTTTCTTTCTTTCTTTCTTTCTTTCTTTCTTTCTTTTTCTTTTTCTTTTGCAATGGACAGAAAGTCTATTCCACAAAGATTCGATCATCGGGTATATTAATGAAAGGTGGTATGTCTTATGATTACAAAAATTGAGTTTTTCTTTTGATTCTATAAGGCAAACTTGAAGGACTTTAGAAATGGAGACGATATGTAATTCTCATTATCTGTAATTCAGTCTCCTAAACATTTTGCCCTTTATGTTGGTCTATAGGATATTGATGAATTGTATAATAATAGTAAAAATCTTTCTTCATCTGCTAGGCTGTCGAGGCTTACTCCTACAGCCCCTTTCTGAAGCGAATCTCTGGGCAGTACCTATTTTTTTTTGATGCTAAACTTTTTCTATATTTCTAATGATTTTTAGAACCAGCTTCTATCTTTTTCACTTGGTTCTGGGACCATCCAGTCTTTTTGTAACTTATATGCCTGCAGATTCACATTTTATATGGATAACAAATAAACCTACTTGCTCCTCAGATGGGTATTTTAGAGAGCCATACATTCTCTTACAATTTCACAACTAAATTGCTTGCAGTGGGACTGGTAATAACTTTCTCTTCTTCATATGTTCTTTTGGTGAACAGGACCATGAAGTTATCTTAAGTTTCAATGAATAAATGTGGCTTTGGGACACTTGGAAAAACAGGTTCCCTCATATTTCCAGAATAAGAAAATTCTGTTACTCAGTGCCTGACACTATCCTAGGTATCTCCACCATATCATCATTAAAATCAGTGGTAGCTTTGAGAAATATCCCAGAAATATATATTGAATAACCAAGTTGTGATACACTAATAGCATCATTTTTGTTCAAGACATTTTTTTAAATGAAGATGATCCCTTCAGTAGTTATTTCCTTTAAGAATGGGATTAATTTATCTTTTTTACAATTCATCACTTCATGGGCCATATTAATTGGGGGAAATCCAAATGATGACTACCATGACTGTAGCAGTACTTCTGAATTCATACGTGCATTATTAATCACAGTGGCGCTCACTCTGGCTACCCAGTCTCTGTAGGCTGGGTTGCTAGGACAGGCCTGAGAGGGTGGCAGGCTGAGTCACGAAGAAGCTCATGTGGGGCAATCAGAGAAGCAGCAAGTACAATGGTCTGGCAGTGAGGGTGACCTGGGGCGTTGGACAGAGAGGATGAGAACAGCGGGCCCCGTGAGCAAGAGTCCGCCTTAGAGGTTGGCAGGGATCAGGCCCCACAGAGCTCTGCATCCTCTCTGTCCACTAGGAAGGCTGCAGCAAGGTACCGTAGACTGAACAGCAGAGATGAGGCCTCCTAGTTCTGCAGGCTGGAAGCCTAAGATCAGATGTTTGGCTGGGCTGGGCCCTGGTCAGAGCCTCTTCTCGCTC
Organism: Octomys mimax; assembly: GCA_002564305.1. Lineage (NCBI taxonomy): Eukaryota > Metazoa > Chordata > Mammalia > Rodentia > Octodontidae > Octomys > Octomys mimax. Next base: position 14,032 of record NDGM011139658.1, on the reverse strand, counting down.
ACAGAGCACCTGTGGAGGAGTACTCGGGAGCTCCCTCACTCCATCCTATGAGGACACTTATACTAACTGCAAAAGGCTCACCTCCAAAGGCTATCACACGAGAATTAGATTTAAATTCATGAATTTTGAGATGGACACAAAAGTTCAGTGCATGGCAGAAACCAAGACAAGATGAATGGATTGCATTGTAACGGTGAATCCACCATGGAGGCAGTGGATCAGAGGAGTGGCACCGATCAGATCTTGATTTGTACAAGCTCACTCTGTCCAATGGGAGGAGAAAGACTGTGGAGGGTCCAGGAGACCTATCAGGAGTCTGTGGTCCCAGTCCAGGGGGCAAGGAGGACAGAGGCAGGGCACTGGGATAGATGCCACACATGCATGTGCCACAAAACACTAGCACCACTGAGGTCTGTGCTGCTACCACATGGATGGAAGGTACTAGCATCTATATGATGTATTTCCTGCACCCAACAGATCTACTGTACGCATTCAACCCATTGCAGACTGAAAATGCCTCTTTAAAAGGTGTATCTATACTAAACAGTACAGACCTTTTCCTTTGTCATTATGTCCTAAACATACAGTCATCAACTACTCACACGGCATTCACATTGCATTCAGTGTGATCAGTGGGGGAGGACGTGGTTTCAAGACGCCAGAGGGTGAGCGCAGGCTATATGCAAACGCTATGCCACTGCATGCAAGAGGGCTGCAGCGTCATCAGACTCTGGCACCCATAGAGTGTCTTGAAACACTGATCCTCCTCAGATACCAAGGGAAGATAGCACACTCATGGCTCACTCACTATGGTGTTTGTTAATCTTATTAACTTGATTGACCAGAGAGAATCTTAAAAGATCAGTAAAACACACTTCCGGGAAGATAGAGGAATCGAGTCTCCTGGAGGCAACCTCCAATATCTCCTAGCAAACCTGCCTGAGGGATATTTTTCTGAGAAGAGAGAGGCACTCTCAGCGACACCACACTCTCCAGTGTGGCCAGAGCATCAACCTTCACATGTCTGCTCAGGTGTGTCCTGGAGGCGAGACCCTGGGAGCTGCTGTGATGCTCTTGTCCCTTCCTCTCTGGCCCTTTGATGCTTTCTGATTCCTGAGGCTGTGAGTTGAGCCTCTTTCCTCTATTGAGCCCTTTCTGCATGGTGTCACCACCTGGGGGCCAGCCAACCATAGGTGGGACCTGAAAATCCATGAGCCAAACTAGGCCTTTCCTCTTGTAGATCCTGTAGGTCAGCTCTTTTGTCCTAGCAATGGAAAGCTGACCATATACTCACAAAAAGAAGTGTGTGCTAGAATTCTAAAGAACATCTTACTGCATACAACTGGCCTCCTCCTTAAACTTCATTTAAGAAAATTAATTAAAACTTAATTTTAATCACAGCAAAGTACTGAGTTCTGATGCTCTCTACAATCTATCTACCTCAACCCAGGCTTCAATTAAAATACAGAAGCAACATTTTCAAAGTCTACACTATCTTCTGTGTTGATCAAAGTTGATTAGGGCCAGAACTACTCAAATGAGAACTGGTAATGTGTTCTCTCTTGTTTTCACACCCAAGATGAATGGTTCTAAAACCACGACCCCTGGATCTGCAGCACCAGCATATCTGGGGAACTTATGGCTGGATTTTGTACATCCGGGCACAGTCTTCTTTTAATAACACCAGATCACTCTGGAGAACATCTGCTTTAAGCTTCGGCAGTAGGCTAGAATGGAGCTCAGTAGTAGCACACTTGACTAGCACAGACAAGGTCCTGGCCTCTGCCTAGAAGAGAAACCAATCAGTGCAACACAGTGCAGGGCCGCGGCACATGGCAGGAGAAGGTCTCCTCCTTCCCATAGTTAGGTGAACTTTCAGAAGTATCATCTGAAGTATTTTCCTTGCAGAATATTGGAGGTAATTTTCCTTGCATCTGTGCCTGATGAGACTTAATTACTTAATCCTTACAGCGGGGTTAAAAATGAAAAAATGTTTAAATGTCAGCCTTGCCTCTGTCTATTTGTACTGTAAGCACTTAGCTCTGACGGTTGTTGAGAACTCCTCTTTCAACAGAAGCCATTCTCTCAGGATGGCAGGAAGGCAGGAAGTGCTTTGTAAACGTAATCGATGGCCCGTCTGTCACTTCACAGCCCTCTCCAGGAAAGGCAGAGGAGCCTGGTCTCCTGAAGAAGTCCTTCACCTAGAAAACTACAGCAGATGGGCATTTTGGTGAGAAGATGGAGGTGCGGCCTTGGATGCCACACTTTGCAGTGTGCTTTCAGTGTCAACCTTGGCTGTCTCCCTTGAATCCTCAAGTCATCCTGACTGTAACTTTTTCTTAGACACATATCCTAAAGGCAGGGCGCATTTCACCACCTCCGAGAGGCCTATTAGGAATGACTTTCTTAATCACTGTGTTCCATGACTCAGAGCCATGATTCAAACAGCGAGGCCGAGGCTGAGATATGAATGAGCAGTTGCTCCAGGCGCTGTCACATCCTGGGTACCGCTAGCACCCAGCAGCCTGTCTCTGTGGCCTTGCTGTGGGTTTGCCACCTTCTCTCATGGACAAGCCACTCTCTGCAACATATCTTGCCAGGCATTCCTTTTGCTCTACCCATTCTTCATTTTTATTTCTAATCCAGGGCAAGTCAGAGAGCCAGTTAATAAAGTCAGGAGGCTTATGTGGGGAGCAGAGGGTGCTTGGCCTCTCTGTGGGTGTACCTCTAAAGCCGGGTGTCCTCATAGGTGGGGGCACTGGACCATGGAGGCTGAGACTCACAGTACACTGATGAATTTAGAGCCAGTGTGAGGTTGGAGGTGCAGCCTGGCGGGGGAGGCGGGGCACAGGGTGCAACGCCTGAAGGGTCTATGGCCCTCCTCCTCCCTTCACCTCCCTTTTTCCTGCTACCAGGCCGTGGACTGTTTCTCACTGCCATGCTCCCCTGCCTTGGAGCAAGTGACCAGGAACTGAAACCCCTACAAACATGAGGCAAAATAAACTTTTCCTCCTGAGAGCTGTGGGTGCTGGGTACCGCATCTCAGTGATGAGACAGTCACTAAGAGAGAAGGGGCTCCCAGTGAAGAGAGGAGGTGGACCTGGCCTGGGCGAAATGCTTGCACTTCACGATCCCTGTTAGGCCCAGATGGACATCAGAACAGCTATTACTTTTTAAGTGAAAGTGAAGACTGAAGCTTTGGTCTGTATCACCCGTTCCCATGGTGACCGATGTCCTCACATGCATCTATTTAGGACAACACAAAGCGTTATCCTTCAGATCTGGAAGAGAGAAGTCTGAAATGCATCCCACTGGACTAAGGCCAAGGTGCTCTTGACAGGGCTGGTCTTCTCTGAGCCGCTATGTGGGATCTGCTGTCTTCCCTTCACCAGCTTCTAGAACCTTCTGTTTGGAGGGTCATGGCTTCATTTCAACTTCAAATCCAGCATGGCGGTATGTTCAGATTCTGGTCTTATGCTCTGTTTTGTCACCAGCTCTCCTTCTCTGGCTTTTTAAAGCCCTTTTGTTCTGATGGCACTAGACCCATCTGGATAATTGAAGGCAGTCCTTCACGTCTGGGTCCTTAGCTGCATCTGTGAGGTAATATTCACACACATTCCAGGGGACATCTTTAGGACATCTGTTATTCCTCCTGATATTAACTGGACCTGAGTCTAATGTGGTTAAAAGTTCCTAAATTTCTTAGAGCACAAAATGACTCAGCAACCTACATCACTTAAGGAGACTGAAATATTTGCTTTGTCCATGTTTAGGTCTGGATATAGAGATTTGTCTGCATTTCCTATAAGTACTTCCTGTGAGGCTGAAAGCATTTCTCTATATTCCCTGTCAGGATATGGTAGGGACACCAAGGACCCCCTCCCTGTATCACACCTTGAGAGAACTCTATTGGGGGACTCCATTCATCCCGTGAGGTCAGCCTTGATTGTCAACTCAGTTGGCTTTGAGGGCTGCCTAGTAGTTTAGTAAAACACACTCCTGGACAGCCACAGAGGTGAGACCTTGCATGCATCATTGGTCCATGGCCCTTCCTCCCTGGGGCTCTTCCCCTGTTCTCTGCTTCTCTACATCTATGAGAGGAGGAGTTGCACCATATCCTCTGTCATTATGTTTCTGCTTTGAAGAAGTCAACGAGGAATTGAAGCCTCAGAACCATGAACCAAGTGCACCCCTCCTTTAAGTTCTAGACCTTGGCATTTTGTCCCAGGAATGGAAAAGCTAATAAATCCATCTACTACCTGGATCAGAGAGCCTTTTGGAGTAGATCTGGGAAGGAAACGCTCCTACGTGGCAGAGATGGCTGGGTGCCAAGCACTGCCCTTCCTCCACATCATCGGGTACCTAGTGCCACTTATCTCCCACACTAAGGATATGCATTGCTCCTTGTACCTAGATGAAGCAGAGATAGAATGTGTGAGCCTGTGTTCATAATCTGCGTTCATTACATAACAGTATTCTAGTAATTAAGTAACTGAATACAAACATTTGCAGATTTTCCCCAAAGGAGAGAAAAGAGGAGAAAAAAATCAAGTCACACAAAAATACTTTTATTCACTTGGTCACTGGATCACGCTGAACGCTTAGGATATAGAGATGGTCTAGGGAATGAGGTGCTTTCCAGGTTCATATGCTGGCTTTGAAGCTTATGGACAGGCTTTAATAACAAAACCCAAAAAATACATAAAAATTTCTATTGACCTCATTATTAGAACAATAAAATATATGAAGATGTCTGGAGTTGCCAATTAGCTGGCCTTCAGGGAAGGTCTTCAATGTAACAACAGAGTTGCTTGTAGATCTGAAAGAGCAAAAGGCAAACATGTGAAGAATTAGGTAGACTGTTCTATATAATTCTAGGTTGTTCTAGGGAATAAATGCAAAGGTCATAAAGGAAAGAAGAGATAAGGTTGAAAGCATGCTTAGAAGGTCTGTTTGGCTGGAACACAAGACGTGGTAGGTACAGAGATGCGTCCAGATCCCAATCCAACAAGGCCTGATTGTGTCTACTCATAAAATGTGAAGGGGAAATCACTAAAATGGAATGACGCGGAGAGACCATCCTGGCAGCTGTGTGGTGCTCAGCTTGGGCAAGAGCAAGGGCTAGAGACAGGAATATATCGTAGAAAACAGCAAGGACCTCAAGACACGAGTGCTGATAGTGTACCAGAAGAGGATCGAAAAGAACTAGCTGTGTGCAAGATCATGAGTCTGAAGGTAGAACTCACAAAACACTCATGGAGTCTGTGGTCAGAAAATCCCCCCCGGGGTCACACTGTGTCCCCAGCAGTTTTTTTCATCCCACTTTCTGAGGTGTTCCTGGCTTGCTCGGTGGAGGAGACATCCCTGATTGCTAAGCATCTACTAGGCTCTCACACCTCAGTCTTCAGGGTGTAAGAAGTATTAAGTAGCTGCCATTGCTCTTGGGTGCCAGGAAACTCTGAGAGTGCCGGGTACGCAGGCGACACATGGAGCTTTGTCCTTCTCCATCTCCCAGTACTGAGGACCAAGCCCAAGGCAGTCACAGTGAGCTGCATCCTCAGTCTTTTGATTTTTTTTTTTTTTTTTTAATTTTCAGGCAGGATCTCACCTGGTAACTGAATTGTTCCAGGCTGAGCTTAAAGTTGGGGTCTTCTGCCTTAACCTTCCAACACAGAGGTTTGTTGAGTAAGTGACTGTTTTTAATTACCTGGAGGGGCCAGTGCTTCTGAGACCTGAACAGTCTATGAGCCACTGCGGGCCTCATGACACTCGAGAGTCCCACCCAGGCTATCTGGGGCAGGACTTAAGATTCTGCACATCCAACGGGCTTCCAGCCTGAGCAGCAAGGGAAGACTCAGCCCACCATTCCTTCAACTCAAGGGTTCCCTTCCAGGAGACAGACAGCACTGATTGGTAACACTTTCACCATCGCCTGTGACCATACTGCTGTCTCCTGTGGGCTCTGTAACTATTTTTTGACACTAGCATTTGGCATAAATTCTCATCCTAAGCCTACATATGTTATTTTCTGAACAAAGCTAAAAGGGTCTGGAGATCAAGGACAGCGCTCTGTAAATTTCCTGCATGGCTAGATACAGGACTCCTCTCCTATGCACTGCACAGGGTAATTGTCCAGNGCATGGCTAGATACAGGACTCCTCTCCCATGCACTGCACAGGGTAATTGTCCAGAAATATCTGTCAACTGACTACTGATGACTTCCCCTAATAGGGACAATGGACCCATGAGCATTGGTTACGCAGGCAGAAATGGCAATGGCTTTTGCCATGACGTTCACGATTTAAGTCACATAAGGCTATAGTTGCGCCCGCGTGCAGTGCCTATGTGTGTGGTGTGTGGTAGTAATCTGGGTTAACTCAAAATGACAGGATTCTTGTCAAAGTTGGTTAATTGAATAAAGAAGTATTTCAGAGAATGTGGACCTCTAACTGCTACTCAATTGCAAGAGGATTACATAAAACTGCACGTTCATGTTGAAAACAAATTAAATAACAATCATGAATATTATCCAAAATAATAAACTAACTGAGTAGCTGCTTGATGTGAATTATCTGGAACCTTTTCATGATTGTTCTTCAATTAATTGCTCCATAATCTGAAAGCTTCTCTGCCTTTCAGCGCACATGGCAGCATAATGCTATATTTCCTTCCCTGGAATTTACTCACAGCTGAACAGTTTGTTCAGTGCACCACAGTGATGAAAAGAACATTTAGTGATGTCGGGAAACCACCTCAGTGAGGCTGCCACTTGGAATTCAGCATTGAGAAACAAACTGCAATTAAGATGAGGATGGGGACCACAGCCCAGTGGCCGCCCACCCCCAGGGGCCACCGCTCCTCTTCTGCACCCACTGGGAAGACAGTTCTGGGCACAGAGCCCCGAGAGTGGCCAGACCAGGTGTTTCCAAGAGTGCTGTGGTCAGTGGTGGCCCGGGCCCAGTCCCCACTGAAAGCTAGTCACTCATCCAAAGTGCCAGCCACCAAGCCATTCTCTAAGAAGCGCTCTGTGGGCCTAGCGTCCGAGTGAAGGGCTGTGCCAGGCTGCGGCTAGAGGTGCAGGGATAGGACTTCACTTAGGAGCTCAAGGTCCAGCAAACGTAGCTCGGAGCAGGCTGGGGCTGGACTAGGCTTGACCACATTGGGTCCATAAATTGCAAAGGGCACTTAGCTTCCAACAATTCTTCAAAAATATTCCTTGAATATCTAAATGGATGGCTAAGTTCGCTGGAGACATCTCTATAGTATATGATTAAATTTCAGTTAATAAAGCACTTCATGCAGACCCACAGTTACGGAGCCCCAGTAAGCCACAGGGCACAGAGTCATTCGACTGGCTCTGCAGATTTGTCATCCTGACAACCACCTCCAAAGCCTGGTCTTGTCACCACTGCACAGGGAGAGATGGAGCAGAAAGGGATGTCCTTGTGCCCATGTTCATATGTTAAAGGAAAAACAAGAACTCAGATTTAGGATAGCTGACTCTAAAATTCTTTCAAGACCTGCGAGCTACTGCACTCTCCTAGCTTTCATAATAGCCAAGAGCTTCTCAGCTGTTAGTTCCCATGGAAAAAAGAAAAGCAAGCAATTTTCTTCCATGGGACATGCTCAGCATGACAGCAGAAGCAATTTTCACCCCGTGGTCACATCGCTCTGCTGCTCTCAGCATTGCCTGGAGTCTGAACTCAGGAAAGAGGCAAAGCTGAAGCTCTGAGCTGCCTCATTCTCTGATTGCAAAAGTCAAGACTGAAAAACTTTTCTCAGAGAAAATTACAACTTTCCTTAGTTGGTAGAAGTCAGGTAGTACTCCTTCCTCGAGACCAGCTACAATAAAAAGACACCTTGAGCAATTTTTAATACTGAGAATCTGTGACTGATAGCAGAATTAGAGCGTGGGGGCAAAACAAGGCTTTCTGAAAAGTAACATTTTCCAGTGCAGTAATTTCCAGGTAATACTGCAGCATGCAATTCATCATTAAAGGAAAAATGAAGTTCCGTTTTCCTTTAATGAAAAGGAGGGGATGCATATAGCATAAATATTAGAGGTGAATCTCAGACTTAACAAGTCCTTAAGACTGGGCCTTACCTGCTACGCAGCAGCTAGCTGGGGAGGTGCCTATGCTGGGAGCTCTCTCAGGAGGTGGAGGTTGGGCAGGTCAGAGAGCGCTCAGAGTCTCAGAGCGAAAGTCATTGTTCTGTTCTGCTGGACTCCACTGAAGCCTGGAGTGTTGCGGGCCGGGCCTCGCTGCGTCAGCGAGCAGAGGAGGATTTCATAAAAGCAGTTTGGAGTGGTGGTTCTCAAAGCTACCCCAGATCAGTATCATTAACTCGATCAGAAGTCAGCCAGCTTTTATGCACAGGGCCAAAACTAAGTGGTTGAGAGTCTGTGGCCTCAGAGACAAAATTAAAGATACTGTGTGCATTTTTAAAAACAATAAGAAGGAAGAAAACAAATTCTACTAAGTTTTTATTAGCAAAATTCAAACCATAATACTGAGTGCAGCCATTCATATAGAGGTCTACTAATGCTGAGAATGTAATTTGGGAGATGAGGAGGACCAGTGTCTCACTGAAAGTTAGTCTTTCCTATCATGGCATTAGTTGAAAATATTCATCGGTAAAATCCATTGTTTGCTTGCAGGCTTTACAAAAACAAATGGCAGCCAGAATCCGGATCTGTCTCTAGAGCTAGACCTGAGAACTTGTTAGAAATGCAAATGGTAAAGACCACTCATCTATTAAGCCAGGAAGTCTGGGGTGGAGCCCACAACCTGTGTCTTAATAAGTCCTCAAGGGAATTCTGTTGCCCGAGAACATTTGAAAATTACTGGTTTAAAATACTTGTTGAGGACTGGCGTTGGCCCCGCCCACCCTGCTGTTGCCATGGCGACAGCCATCCTCTCGCGGTGTCTCTTGTCAGTGCTAGGGCTCCATGGGTGTGTTGCATTGCACGGTATTTGGCTACTTGTTTGTCTTTTGGTAGTAGAGATGGCACCAGGCTGTGTGCATGCTGGGCAGCCAGGCTTGCACTGACCTACGGCTTCAGCTCATATCTTAAAAATAACCTAAGGGGCTTTAGGCAATTCATGTAGGAATCCACGACCTCGAACCTGAGATTTCTGAACAGGAAACAGGGAGCCCCTGTAAGAGTCGGCGAAAGCTCTGCTCTCCAGCACTGGTGGCCCGCTCGCAGGCAGCTTCGGCGGGGAGCCCCGAGGTCCGCACGGGAGCTGGGGCTTTTCACCTTTGCAGTTGCAGCCTCCCCTCCCCTTCGGGCTTGAGGCAATGAGGGAGCCCGCACAGAGGCCCTGTGTCTTGACTGAGCTGGTGTTCCTGGTGCTGGGATCACTTCTCACAACTTTTAGATAACATTTCTGCACCACGCCCAGCAGCAAAAAATGCAAGACCGCGCCCTCTGACTCATCGCTCTCTCCGAAACCCTGCCGTAGTTTCTCCATGTGCCCTAGAGAAAGAATCCATCAAACTCACCGTCAGCCCTGTCTTGGGAATAAACACAAGTTAGTGACAGTCCCTGTGGCTGATGAATGCTGGGGATTATTATCAGGCATCGCTGGTCTCCCACGCTGACAGGCGGATATGCACACTGACAGCAATGCGGGGGACCTGTTACCCCGGCCGCTTCTCTCCCAGGCCCAGCACACTGCTTCTTTGTCCACGTGTTTTTTGTTTTGTTTTGTTTTTTCTAAAAATTCAACTCACAGGGCTGGCCAGATAGCTCAGCAGATTAAAGCGCCTGCTTAGGCAGATGCAGGGACCAAGGATGGGAGACTGGGCGTGGTGGTGCATGCCTGTAATCCCAGTGCTTGGGAGGCTGAAAATAGGAGGTTCACTATGAGTCCAATTTGTGTAGTGAGACTCTGTAGACTCTGTACTAAATACAAATAAATAAATACATAAAAATTTAACTCACCTTTTAGACCCACTGGGCCCATTTGTTAGTCCTTTTTTTTTTCTCATGGTTTTTGCAGAAATTTTGAATAGGATCCTATTGCCTGATCCCCTTCCACCCACTCTCTGCTGTTCAGAACTGTTGAGTCACTTGGAGGTTTAGATAACAAAAGACAGGGTGAGGGGCACTTCTGGGAGGCCTTGGCTGGGTTGCCCCAGCACTGCATCCAGATGTTTCCTGGTTCCATCAGGTAGTAGACACAGGGAACTTGGGAATCCTGGGAAGCATCTGAAAACTCAGGACCAAGAGGATGGAGGCCAGTGGGATTTGTACCAGCCCATTTGAGAATTAGGGAGGAGAAGCAGGGGGGCTGCCAGGGGATAGGACTAGGACACTCTTACTTTCTAAGATGAGGATCTTGAGGGACTTCACCCTGTAGCTGGCTCGGAGCTCCGCCTCTTCTCAGGCATTTCACCTGGAGCCCGGCTGCAGCACAGAGGCACAGACCTGAGGTGCAGACACCCCAGTCTTCCCGGGTCAGGGAGGACTATGGAAGGCACTTCTCAAAGGAGACAGAGATGGAGGAGGGGAGGGAGTTTCAGAAACCACCAGTGGCAAATATTCTGCTCTGACTCTGCTCTAAAAATCAGCTGGCAAGAGGACACCATGTGAACTCACAGGTGAAAAGAGCCAACAGCAAGAAACAGCCAGAATCCGGAGGAAGCAAAGCCACGGAAGAGCTCCATAGGTTCAGAAGGACTATTAAAGACTTTTTTAAAAAAGAAAAAGAAAAGAAGATATACTCTGCATGGGTTCTGGAGACTTGGGAAATCCCAGAGTAAAGATCCCAGAAACAAAGCTCCCTGGTTCCTCCTCCCCACCTCTCTCTTACCCCTTATTCTTCCAACACAGGTTAGAGAAACTAGAAATCCCCTTAGCCAAAGTAGGTCATAAAAGTGATGACAAGATAGCTCAGAGGACTAAGTGCCTGCTTAAGTAGGCACAGGGACCAGGGTTCGATCCCTGGCACCACATGCCACACCATCCTTGCCCCTGGGCACTCTGAGTCAGCAACCGAGACCAGGCGAGGTGGCAGATGCCTGTAATACCAGCGCTGGGGAGGCTGAAACAGGAGGATTATTACGAGTGCCAGCTGCATAGTGAGACCCTGTACCAAATACATAAAGAATAAATAAAATTAAATTAAAAAGTAGGTCAAGGAAACCATATTCCCTCCCACAGAAGCCAGCCAACAGCATGAAAATACTATCTTTGCATGGCCCTGTCTTTCTGATGCAGAGGGGGCTCTGAGGAAAAGCCAGGCCACCCTCGTTTCACTGTAGCTCCTAAGACCTGGATTGTGGACAGGGTCCTGCTTGGTCCTGGGAGAGAAGGGCCACAGTGAAGGAATCAGCATTTTGGCGCCTATTTTGGAATTCTTTCCTAATTTGCTCTTTGTTTTTAAATTTAAATTTGAAGTTAATTAACTAACATTTTAAAATTGCATGTAGTACAAACTATCAGTGTATTTTTTTCATGACTCCAGTCTTACTGTCCTGAGAACCAATGTATATATTTGCTTGCATTTTTTTTTTTTTTGTCAGTGGTATGGCTATTTTGCCTTTAAATCATTTATCTGTTTGGAATTCATTTTGGAAGATAGTAGAAAGCAAAGATTTTTTTCCTTTTAATTGAGTAGCTAACCTAGAAAAATTTATCTAAATATCTTGTCTTTTAACAAAAAGCATCATTTTTCATGTATTAAAATCTAATTGATTTACCAATCTGTACATGTTAAAATTATTCATATCTTTTGTTGTCATAATTTGTACTATCCCCTCAATTATTATTTTTTTTAATTTTAAAAAATTCTTTATTGATTTATTTGGTGTAAGATCTCGATACATTCGTAGTGACCTTCTTGTCTCAGCCTTCCCAGCACTGGGAATAGGGGTGCGCCACCATGCCCGATTTTGGTAGCCAGCACAATGCCCCTGGGGTTCTGGGGCCAGCATGGCATGTGGTACCTGGGATCAAACCTGGGTCCTTGTGTTTGCTAAGTAGACAGTTAGACTGCCGAGCTATATTACCAGCTCAATTATTAAATTTTGTAATTCATTTATGTCTACTTTTCATTTTACCAATTTTTAAAATTTGAAAAGTATAGAGACTCTCAAGAAGTTGTAAAGCTCGTACAGAGAGACTGAGTCTGTATGCCTTACCCCTAATATTTTCCTGTCGCTCCATCTTGCATAGTTACAGCACAATATCAGACTCAGCAAGTCAACATGGTACCATGTCAGGAAAGAGTTCTACGTCATTTTACTGTGTGTGTGTGTGTGTGTGTGTGTGTGTGTCTGTGTCTGTGTAACCATCGCTGGAACCAAGGCTCAGAACCACCGCACCATCAACACAGGGATCTCCTTTATTCTAGTTTATAGATAAGCCACCTCATGCATTCTTTCCACTGTCACCACCGACAGCCACTTGTCTGTCCCCCATCCCTGTACCCTGATGCTTGTAAAATATTACCCGAGAGGCGTGCACAGCAAGACCTTTCAGGAAGGGCGTTTTCACTCAGCGTGTGAGACCAAGCTCTGGCTCACATCAGTACTTGTGCTCTTTTATCGTAGTGTTCCGCGTGGGAACGCTCTAGTTCGCTTAAGCTTTCTGGTTAAGGAAGACATTCTGGGCGTTTCCAGTTTCTGACTCTTCATATGAAGCTCCTATGAATGGCAACAGGTAGGACTGTACAGAGATGCGCGTTTTCATTTTCCTGGATAAATTCCAGGAGGTGAAGGGTGAATCATACAGTAAGAATCTATTCAGCTTTCTTAAAATCTGCTGAATTAAAGGCTGATATTGTGGTATATACCTGGAATCCTGGAACTTGGGAGGCCAAGGTAGAAAGATGGCTGTGAGTTTGAGGCCAGCATGGGCTACCCAGTGAGTTCAAGGCCAGCCTGAACTGCACAGTGAGAGCCTGTCTCAAAGGAAAAAAAAAAAAAACACTGCCAAATTATTTTAAGGGGAAGATGCCTTTGAAACTATTACCAGTAACGTGTAACACTTTATACACATTTTTACATCACTACCACTAATATGTAATGGTTTCTCCTTACCATCACAAGCACTTGGCATTTTTCTTTTTCTTTTTTTTTTAATTTTAGCTATATTTTCGTAGTGGTGCAGGGGTCTCTTGCCATGCCTTGCGTCTCCCCAAGGGCTGAGGGTGCCAAGCGACTCCTGTTCCATGGCCCCATTCCACGAATGCCTCTCCGTCCATGTTGACATTCTTTTGTGGATTTGCTTTCCACTCTTATGTCTTCAGGGTTGTTGCTGCATCCTACACTGGCTCCTTTCTCCGACGTGAGCCTCACACATATTCTCACTATTCACAGGTTATCCTTTCAACGGGGTCTTTTGTCAAACAAAAGGTTTACTGTTGCTCATTGCTGCTCAACGCAGAACGAGAGCTGGTGTATTGTGGATAAGCACGTCACCCCCGCGCGGCACCGACCCCCAGAAGTCTAGTGGGGGGAAGCTCCATGCAGTCGCTTTTCTTTTTCAGACTGTACTTTTGGTGTCATGTTGAAGAACGCTGAGGCCTGTGCCCACACATCCTCCTCCAATGCTTTCTCCTAGATATTTAGTAGTTCTGAGCTTTCTGTCAAGGCCTGATCCATCCTGGTTTACTTGGTTTTTACAGTGTGAGATTTAGTTCAGGTCTGTTATGGAAATGGGCTTTGATTTTGTTCAGTTACTACGATTACTTGTTTTGTGTATGTGCTTTAATCCAGAGACTCTCCTGAGGCTTCTCCCAAGGGAAGTTCCTACAGCCCCATCACAACTGTCCCCCAAAGTGGCTCAGCTCTGCAGACCTTCCTGCCCCTACATACAAACTTTAGTATGTCCTATTTTACTGTAGACATATTTATAGAGAAATTTATCCACTTTAAGCACAGAGTTCAATGGGCTTTAATGTCTTTAAAGAGTTTTATAGCTGTCTTCATGCTCTCCTTTTAGAATGTATTCATCACATCGGAAATAAATCTTATGGGTGAAAAGGAATCCTTCATCTCCACTCACAGTCGCCTCTCGTCC
>NDGM011139649.1:0-17423 GCA_002564305.1 Octomys mimax | reverse complement strand
AATGATGATAATGTAAGTAGCCAAGAAGGATTTGAAAAAATGTTCAACATTACTAATCAAAAATTCAAAATCAAAACTACAGTGAAGGATCACTTACTGTTACTATGGGTAGTCAGCATTTAAAAAAAAGAAATAAGAAAATCACAAGCGCTGGCAAACTTGTGGAGAAACTGGGACTTTTTTCCACTAGGGATGGGAATGCAAAATGTGTACCTGCTCGGGAAAGCAGTACAGTGGCTTCTTAGAACATCAGAAAGGAAATTGTTATTTGTACAGCAGAGCTGGAAAAAAAGTTTGTGCCTTGGGTTTTGGATTTTTGGCTTCCTGAGACTGGGTCTCACTATGTAATTTGTTATGAACTCATTATGTAGGCCAGGCTCAGCTCAAACTCAACTCAAGGTGATCTTCCTGCCTCAAGTACTGAGACCACAGGTATGTACCACTATGCCTGGCTCCGGAAACAGCATTTTAAAGAAATATTTGTATACCCATGTCCGCAGTAGTATTATTCCCAAAGATCCATAGTGGAAGTGACCACATTGTCACTTGACAGATGCGTGTTTCACAAAATGTGAAACATTTCATGCGATGGAATATTATTCAGCCTCTAAAAGGAAAACATGATACAAGAAGCATGAAATTCTAAGTGAAATAAGCCGCTCACAAAAAGATAAACACTGTATGACTCCACTATGTGAGATGCCTAGAATATGCAACTCCATAGAAATGTGGTATAGGATGGTGGCAGGCTGGGGCTAGAGAGAGGAAAAAGGGTAATGTCTTATCTGATGAAAGATGAAAAAGTTTTGGAGATTTTTGCAGCATAGCAACTACTGAACTGTACTGATCTTAAAAAGGCTCAAGATGGTAAATTCTGTGTTGTGTTTTACTATCTGGTTCTCTTTAGCTTGTTCATATGGCTACTCAAAATTCAAAAATTCATTATGTGGCTTGCATGAGATTTCTAAGGGACAAGTGGCTCTCAGCACTCTTCTACTGCCAGCTGGCAGGACATCAGGTCTTGTCAACAGAGGGTGCTGAGAGGACACTGGGAGGAAGGGTTTCTCTTCCTGGTTCCAGGGCTTTTGTCCTGGCTTGTATAGCACTGCAGGCAACTTCCTGGTGGATGGCACAGGGGAGACCCCAAGGTACACACCCCTCCATCCAGTTTTGCTGGCACCCCAGCAACTTTTATATCATCTAGAGGAGTCAGGCGTTCGCTCCCCTTCTTTGGTTATTCTCTCTAAACCCTAGAGTCAGAGGTGGTATGCTGCACTTATGATTAGTCAGCTTTCCCTTATGGTGACAAAATACTGTACCTGAAACAATTCAATAAGGGAAAACATTGACTTTGGGTCATGGCTTCAGGGGTGTCCATCTATGGTCTTTGGCCTTGTTGCTTCGGGTCTCTGATGGCATGAAATGTCAGTGGGAACAGGTTGTACAACAGGCCTGTTTCCATGCACAGAGCCCAGAACCTAAAGCCAAAAGACAGGCAAGGCCAGGGTTCCAACAGCCCCTTCAAAAATCACACCTTCATAGCCCAGCTTTCCTCCACCAGGCCTCATCCCCTAAACATTCCAAGAATGCCACAGCCTAGCAATCCAGCCCTTAACACAGGGGCCTTTGAAAACACTTCCAAACCACGGCATCTTGTATAATTTAAAGTTCTTTATTCTCTGTGAATTAATAATTCTATACTAAGTCTGTATATTAAATTTTCCTTCAAAATATGGGTATGGTTTCTGTCTTCTGACGGGAACCAAATGGATACAATTAGCAATGAGAAAAAGTAAGGTGCCAGAGGAAGATGGGAGCAGCTTTGAGAAGCAGCAGCATAGCCTTCATTTCTTAATGCTCTTCTTTTTAAAGACTACTGCACCTCCTCTCCATTTTCAGTTTCACCAAAGCAGGTATGTGCACCATTACCACTCTGGAATCATCATTGCAGGCACACCTTATGAAGTCAAATTATCGAGTCCATCAGGAACTAAATATTGACTTTAGCTTCTATGGTGAAAGGCCAATGCGCTAGTTATGGGGCAGACAGTAGTTGAGACAAGAAAGGAAAGGTCACATTCAAAGAAAGAAATGGTAAACAGAAACTCTGGCTTCAAGTACCTAACAACCTAGCAAATAAAAATAAGGGATCTTACAAATCACTATGATTAAACCATCAATTAAAAATAAGAGGCATGGCGTGACTGCAGGATACAGGACAGCTGTGCTCTGTGGGCCCAGTGCACACAGGCATGGAGCCTTCCTGGGGCCACTTAAGAGCTTCAGCAACTCTGGGCAGCCTGCAGGACTCTCATAAGCTCTGACCTTCCTTAACCTCCAGTGTGCAGGCGTGGAGCTTCCACTGGTGCCGGTCCAAACGTTTAAGAACTTAGGAGGACTCTGAGTGGCTGGTGGGACCCAAGAGGGCTACGAAGTGTGGCCCAGCATGAACAGGCAGAGAGCTTTCCTGGCGCCATCTAAGAACTGTGACGGACTCTGGTAGCCTTCAGGACTCTGTCTGGGTGATGACAGGGAGCATCAAAAATGCCAAATCACAGGAGCAAAAGGCAATATGAATCCAGCCCAGACAGAACAAATCCAGGAGACAAAGACATACAAAAACTTGGAAATCACACACCTGAAGCATCTAAAATGAGAGCGACCGAAGAAACAAGTCCATCAGGCTATAGAAGAAATAAGATTAGAAATAATCTCTCAGGTCCAAAAAGAAGGGACAACAATAGGGAAAGAATTGTTCAGCACAGCTAAAGACGACATATATAGAAAAACAGAAGAGAATAGAAAAGTGAAGGAAACACTGAATGACCAATACAGGAAAGAATTAGAATGCAGGAGCCAGATATCCAGGATATTCAGAACTCCATCTAAAGCTGGCATAACTGCTTGAATGCAACTGAAGAGGGACTTTCAGACCTCAAAAACACTGTTGCCGCTAGAGATCTCTTATAAAGCTAACAAGGACCCAGGAAATAACAATTCAGGAGCTATAAGACGGTGTAAAAATAAGAGGCATGTCCATCCTTAGTACCCTTCTTTTTGCCATAGGAAAAAGAAGAGAAAAAAAAAGAATTTTTTGTAATATTCTCTTCGGCTCTCTTTTTAGAGATGCGGAAATGCTGGGGAGGGAAGTCAGGGCTTCATATATGCTACTCGAGCATTCTGCCACTGAGCTACAACCTCAGCCAAATATTTTGTCTTCCTTAGGGCCCTTCTCCTTACTCTAGTTTCCTCTTTCCCCTCTAGGTATCTTGCCAATGTTTTATTAACCAAAACATCCATTCTCGATAAGCAATTCAAGACAGACTACATTGGACCCTCAATTTACAAACTCAATTTGTTCCCAAGAGCTAGTTATTACTCAGGTTGTCAATTGAAGGGTTAGGCACCTCTGCACAGCCTTCAATATCTCTCTCCCATCTGCAGGCAGATTTCAGTGATCTTAGACAGACATTGGCCCAGGATTTCTCAGTTGACCCATACAGGAAAGGATATTGTAAGGTTCTTTCCAGAATTCTCTAAGGGCTAAATCTGCATTTGTGACTACCTGGAAGCACAAGCCTCTGGCATTTGGATCACAACTGAAGACTTTGGTCTTAAGTTAACTAAAATTCTGGTCAGAACTCAAATTATTCACATGTTAGGGTGTTCATAATTGGAGGTTCCACAGTATACCTCCTCAGGCCCTATTCTGATACCTCCCTCTGTTTTCCTCCGAGCCTCAGGCAGGCTGTACCTTTCTGGAGATAATCCTCAACACAGAAGCAGCAGTACTTCGCAAGACAGGACCACGGCCCCCAACTCCAGCTGCACTCCACCTCTGACATTTAATAGGATATTAAAGTACTGCCTGTCCCCAGAAAATTTTAGCTCTAGAATTTTCATTTGATTCATTTTAATAGGTTCCAGTTCTCTGCCAAAATTCTCCATCTTAGTTTCCTTAAATTTACTTACCACAATCACATTTCATGTCTAATAACTACAATTTATGAAGCTTCTGTACCAATCTATTTCTTTTGTCTATTTTGTCTGTTTTTCCAGCATTTGGTTTTACCTTCTTGAATGTCTAGCGATATTTGACTGAATACTAGACATTGAATATGAAATGCAAGAATGTGCATTTGAGGCTATGATATTAACTTTCTCCAGAGAGTCCTTATTTTTGCTTTTGGCAGGTGCATACAATAGAAAAATGAACCTTGATCCATTTGAGTTGATTAGAAATTGTGGCAGCTCTGCTAAGTGCTGGTGTATTTCCCATTTGTCCTTAATCTCAAAATAGAGCCTTTTGGGAGTCCAAGCTAAAAGCCTTGGGTGTTTAGAAGGGCCCCTCCTCCGTGACAACCCTGAACTTCACTCTTCTTCTCCTCGGTTCTGAGAGACAACTGACAGCTCGGCGCACCTATTTGGCTCCTTCACTGCCATTTTGATATTGGGAATACTTAGAGAGAAAAGGAGGTGCCTTATGCCGGGCTCACTTTTCTGTATCTCCCTGCTCTCCAGTATCCTTGCTCCTAGTTTCACTTCTTTAGGCTTGCTCCAAATGTAGTTCCTATCATTTCCATTTTCACACATGAGCTATGCATATATATGCTTTTACAGTGCTCTCCCCAGAAGGATTAGTATGATGCACTAGCCTGAAAATAATTAGAAAGAATCCAAGAAAGGATGTCTAATTATATATCAGAGCTTCCCAATTGAACTTCTATGCCTTTTCTACTATTTTCCTCTAAAGTAGTTTTTTAAGGATTGAACAATCAAGGATGGACAACAAAGCACTATTTTGTGTTCCAGTTCCTACTCTCATACTCCCTTTCTGGCCCACAAGACAGCCATCCATCTCTGAGTAGGGCTCAATGATCCACACACTGGCAAGGAGGATGGCCCCAGCACAGCTCCACACAGAAGCCTGGTTCTGGCCTCTTGCTGCACACTAGGTACATAAAACCCTTTGTAGATTTTGAAATCTCAGCTATCAACCTTTACCCTTCTATGCTTCTGGCTCCCAAAACTTCCCTCTAAATTTTTAATTCAGTTACGATTTTTTTAGAAACTTGTTCCTATGTGTTTAGAACAGAGGAGGGATGATTTTTGAATGTGTTGGCTCCACTCTATCCACATGAATTCTGCCAGGAATTGTTAATACAGCCCATTTAAATACTAAAAAGCTTACATGCTTTTAAAAAGTTATAATTATATTTTTATGGAGAGATAGCTGTATTATATAATAGGCATAGAGGGAAAGAAACTAGAAAATATTAACAGTGATAACTGCATATTAGAACTAAGGGATATATATATATATATATATATACCATATATATTCTCTTGCTTAAATATTTTAAGTATGTTTTCTACCATCATATATTTATTATGGTCAAGGATGCTTTTTCTTTAGGCTTGCAACTCAAAAGGGAATCAATGTTGTAATTTCAAGTAGCATGAAAGCCCTGCCCTCCCCACTCCCAGACAAATTGGCCCTTTGGGGATTTAAAAAAAAAAAAAAAAGCACACTGGAGAAAGAGGAGTTAAGGAAAGAGTACGAGGCCTATCATCAAAGGCTACTGAAAAGGGGAGGATTTCAGAGCTCTGGGAGTAATGCTAGCTGAGGAAGACACCAGGCACTGATGGGATAATTACCACTCGCTCTCTTAGTAGCAGGGCTTAGGAAGAAGCACAGCCAAAGACTGGAGAGGGAGCGCAATGGGCTTATGGATGAAAGTAAGTACAGGTGGAATGGTCCCCCTCTGCAATGCTGGGAAACAGGAGTGTTTCAAGTGCTGGAGTTCTTCCAAGTTTAGGATACTTGCACAGATTTCCTGGTTGAGCATCCCCAATCCAAAAGTCTGACATCCAAAATGTTCTAAATCTGAAACCATGGTGGAGTATCGCAGAGCATTTGGATGAGGGACACTCAACCTGTACTTTAAAACTGATGATTTAAAGTTAGTAATGGAGGAACTGGGAAGACAGCTCAGTATAACAAGCACTTGCCTGCCAAGTGCAAGGGCCTGAGTTCTATCCCTGGTTCTGCAAATAAATAAATAAAGTTAATAATGGCTTCACAGAACTTCCACAGAAAATCTACACTGACTAGGCTATTTAGTGAAACTTCCATTACCACTTTACTCTACCTTGCCTTTACTTGCAAATTCACACTTACTGCTGCTCTGCTTCCTTCAGTACTTAGATCCAAAAGGCCTAGCATCAGAGCAGGTGCTGAGTAAACATTTCTTAAGTGAATATTCAATATGAGCAAAAATATTTTCCTTTGGTTTTAGTTTTTCTGTTTCCTCTAGAATGTTACTTATTTTTGTAGGACAAAAATATATAAAAGATATTATGAAATAGGAAGAAAATGTTCATATGAGGAGGACCAGTGAGATAGCTCAGCACCTGCTTAGGCAAGCACAGGGACCAGGGTTTGGTCCCTGATATCACCCATGTGCTGCACAGGGTCTGCCTCCAGGTGCACTGAGCTGGGATTCCTACTGGCCCAGGGGAGGCTGGAAACAGGAGGATCAGTACAAGTCCAAGCTGAGCTGTGAGACCCTGTACTAAATACAGGAAGAAGAAGAAAGAAGAGAGAAGAGAGAAGGGAGAAGGGAGAAGAGAGAAAGAAGGGAGAAGGGAGAAGAGGAAGAGGAAGCAGAAGTGGAAGCGGAAGAGGAAGAGGAACTAAGGAGGGGGGAGAAAAGAAGGGAAAAGAAAAAATGAGAAAAGAAAGAAAAAAATGAAACAAAGCTTTTGTGATAAGGAGGGGAGGAGGGGCTGCACAGAAGGTAAGGGAATAGGAAAAGGAAAGAGTTAAGTTATATCCCGTACAGGTACAAATTCCCTACAATGAATGTGATCATCATGTATAGCTAAAGTGCACCAATAAACTTAATTGATAAAAAGTTACTTATTTCTAATTAGAAAATCAATTTAATCAATTTGTTTAAAGAATTTCATGAAAAGAAAATAGTCTGAGTTGTTACTATTCATGGGCTAATGGACAGGGCCAATCCTGTCCCAACCAGGGCCATTAGTAATCCCAGGATGGGGCCAGCAGGGAAGACAGAGAACAAGAACACTGCTCTGAAACTTGATTCCAAAACTTCCACCCTTCTGAGTGACCACAGCAGCAGGGATTAGCAAACTGGCAGCTGTAACCTAGATTAGCTGGGCATATGACAGAGAAAACCTTCAGGTATTGGAATATAGACAACTCTGACTTTATGAGGCATCTACAGTGCTTTAATCCTCTCTGGAAAAGAGAAGGCTACATTCATTAATTCATGATGTGTAAAAAGCACAGCCACCAACACTGACACCCCTCCCCTCGAGAGAAGCTCTGCAGATGCTGCTCTACCAGTTTCCAAGAGGGAAACCCAGGCTGGGGAACACTAGCAGTGTCCTAAGAGCTACAAGGGCTGGCCTACTTCCATAAAGAAGCACACCTGGAAGAGCAGCACTGAAGCTAGGGCTGGGGAGGCAGAGGCAGGGCAGGCCCAGGAGGGACTCTGTGCATGTGATGCTTTGTGATTTGTCTTGCCATTACTCTAGGCCTTTGGAAAAGGAGAGTGCTACCCCAAGCTTATAGGCAAAAAGTAAGGGGAGTGATCCCAGAAAAGACTAATGTTTGGGCTGACCTTTACTTCTGCAGGTTCACACTGGCCCAAAATTAAACAGACTTCAGGGAGCCCTTCCAGGCTTCTGAGTCTCAAGTTTATCACTGGATCACTGGACAGAGAATAACTTCCAAGGAAAAAAAGCAGATAAGTTCTTATTGAGAAGTCTCATTTGGAGGTCAACTTTTTCCCTATTTAAGACCCTCAGAGACCCTATCTCTGAACTTGGGGTCCCACTATAGAACATTATTAGTCTCAGCCAAAACAGTGAGGAGGATTCTCATCAATTTTTTGGAAGCAAAGCAAAAAACACTTGTCCTCCCTAGCCCTTTTTTCCTTCTGCCAAAGTTATGCTGGATAAAATCAGATTCAGGGAAAGGGTTCAGAGCACCTTCTGTCTCCATGAGTAGTGCTGGTGCATGGCGGGGTACCAACGATTGTTCCAGGGCCTTCACACTAACCTACATCCCCAACTTTTTTCTATTTTTATTTTGGGCAGGGTCACACTAAGTCACTAGGCTGGGCTCAAATTTGAGTACCCCTGCCTCGGCCTCCCAGAGTGCTGAGATTACAAGTATATGCCATCATGCCTGGGAAATTTTTATTATGAAAGCCAAGCTCTGTATCCGAAGGCTTACGCCTGTGACTGTTTCACTTACACATGGAACTTGTCATTTCCTGAGACAGTTTCCAATTCTAAGGCCCTGTACCGCCCTAAAAACCAAACAATGCCCTAAGATTTTACTGGCAGCATTGACCTCCTCTATCAAAAGACGTTTACTGCTCTCACCAAAGTAATGAAATAATGACCTTTTACTGCCAAAGTAATGAAGAATTTGTCAACATCAGAAATAGGAGGGAACTGCCAGAATACATTTCAATCCTGAGAAAACAAATCAATGCCATGATTACACACACAAAATAAATAGGTGCCGGGTGAGTGAATGGCACCCTGGAATCGCTCCTTGCCTTATTTCCTAGGTCTTTCAGGCACACATCCCAAGCCTCCCAACCTGTCTTTTGTGAACTAAAAAGGTTCTATCCTTGTTTTCCTCCTTCCCAAAAACACTCTTGACTTCTTAAATGAAAAGTGTTAAAACTGCTAAGTTTGTTAATTACAAGTTAATGACTCTGTAGTCTTTAAACCTGTGAATGTAAAGTGCCACCTAGTACAAATTAAAGTCATTATTTACATAACCTTCCTAAGCCTGACTTAAAGATTGCCCTTAGCAGAGTGACAAGTGACTTCCTTCAGAGCCACTTGTTAGGGGACCCAGGGTGCTCCTTTCATCAGAAACAAATCTTGCATAGCTTATGGTATCATGCACAAGGTATAATCAAGAAATATGGTGACTGTTTAAATTTTTAAAAATGTATTACTGCAAAAGATATATTGCTATTAATTCCCCATCAAACACTGTTATGTTTTGGGTCTAGATGTCCACCCTAAAGCCTCATGCAGTCATGGGAGAGACTTTGAGAGTTTATAATTGACTCATGGTCCAGTGCTGGGATTATGGGTGTGAGTGCTGGGGTGGGTAGCCTGCACACACTATAAGGCTTGTCACCCCTCCCCCTCTTTGTATCAAGGATCAAACTCAGGACCATGCACTTGCTAGGCAGGTGCTTATGCCACTCAGCTATCTCTCCAGCCTGAGGCTTGCTCTGCTGCTCTTCCCTTCATGTTCTTTCTATTTTGCTTTCTTCCACCTTGAACTGCTGCTCTCTGCCATGTGCCATTCTACCTAGGAGCCAGATGATTATGGACTAAAACCTCCATAAATTGTGAGCTAAATAAAGCTTTCCTTCCTTAATTTTTGGCATCAGTTACTTTGCCTCAGCAATGAGAGAAAAGTAACCCAGACACACACTTATCCCATCACTGTTGCTACTTTCTGAAGCAGTTGTGAAGTCCTCTTTCCTTAGTGTCTTAGTTGTGTTAAGTCCTGAATCAATGAAAAACACTTACTTCTCATGGTCACTTTGACCTTGGGAAGAGCCAGAGGTGGCACAGTTCCAGATCTGATGAATAAGGTGGATGAGGACACAGTGTGATGTTCTTTCAGCACTGTCTTCCATTCACCAACTCACCGCAGTCTTGGTCACGCCTCATAAAGATACAGCAGGGACTCGCAGAACTGCTCCCGCAGAGGCAAGAATGATTAGGTAAGTGTCTGAAGTCACAGGGACTATTTTGAGGGTGATCAATGACAATGTACATTTTGTGTAATAAAATGTTAAAATTAAACATTTACCATGTATTTTGAGCACTGCTGTATAGTGCTGAGGTGGTCCTCTTAGGCCTCCTTCACTTTCTTTCCCCTCCAAATCCACTCTACTGGTACCAGGAGTAGCAAGTTGTCTAAACTGCAGGACATACACTTTGAAATTTCAGTAATTTCCTACATTCCACCTACAATACTAAAACAGCTGAATCAAAAGAAGTTTATATAAACAATTATAAGTAAAATTGAGATTTTCTTCTTACGAATCTTTTCACTACAGTTTAACTGGATCCCGGCCTTCACCTCAGATCTTACTAAAGTCAGCCCTCCCTCCAAGCGCTTGGTGCAGCCTGAGCCAGCAGCACCCCCTGTTTCCTGGGCTCCAGCAGCCACCCTGGGCTCCAGCAGCCCCAGTCCTACTGCAGCCATATCCGGCAATATGAAATTCCTACAATGGCTGCTTTCAAAAAAAAAAAAAAAAAAAAAATCACAGGAAAGGTCTTAGTTGTGCTCTAATCCTCACCTGAGTTTCTCTACTTTTTCAAAGCAGGGCCCTAAAAAAGTTGTGGAAAGGGAGGTGTGGGGCTAGAGACGTAGATCTACAAACTGCACCTCTAAGTTGAGAAGAAAGAATTCTATAAGAACATTTCTTTCCATTCTAATGGAAGTGTTTTGTTTTGTTTTTGTTTCTGTTTCTGTTTGAATATAACTCTTACATGTAATGGAAACAATCACAACTGCCTTGGATATAATTTTAGAGCCATTCTCTTTTCATTCTTTTTTAATATTTGAGATAAAATCTTACCATGTTGCCCAGACTGTGACCAATCCTGATCTCAAGTGACCCTGACCCTCCCACCTCAGTTCCCAAGAGCTGAGATTACAAAATGTGTATATGCTGGCTCAGAAGCATTTTCTCAGAGTTCAGATGGCATATGTTGAACATCCTGAACAAAACGCTAAAGTCTTCTAACAGAAAACTAAGGTGCTATCATGACCAACAATGAGCTGAGGCGACAACTGATGAGTCTATTCATGGTTCTCCAATAATGAAATAGTGAAAGAATGGTAGAGTGGACAGCCTTACTTCCATTTTATCTCATTGTTTCATGGTCTAGTCAGCACTCGTGACCTTAGCCTTGCTTGACAAAGAATGCAAATTCCATGCTAGAAACTGTATGCCACTTCTCGTTATCCTTTTGGCAGCTTCAGTTCTTTTTAGAACAATGCAATGATTAACACAAAACATGAAAGGAGTCTACAAAGAAGTAAAACGATACAAATTTACAACCAGCCAGTAGCATATGCAACGGGCCACCAGTGTGTGGCCATGGACCGGTCTGGCTCATAAGTTAGGCTTAAGAACCCAAATCACAGAGCCAGCAAGATAGCTCAGTGGACTAAGCACTTTCTAAGGCAAGCACAGGGACCAGGGTTCGATCCCAGCTACAACATGCGCGTCAGCCCGGCCCACAGAATGTGCTGAGTCAGCAACTGGGTCCAGGCATGGTAGCACACATCTGTAATTCCAGCACTAGGGAGGTTGAAAACAGGAGGATCACTACAAGTCCAACTGCGTAGTGAGACCCTGTACCAAATACACTTTTAAAAAAAATACAAATCACAATTGAGGGGTATTTAGCACCTAATGATTGGAACTAAAATTTTTTGAGTTTTTAAAAATTCAAACAAAAACTAACCTCTGCTTGACAAAATATGCATCAGTATGTACCTCTGGTATATAATGGATGACAGAGGCATTAATGCCATTTGGTCCTCCTACTGTAGCAGATCCTGACAATGCAGCGACGCCCAAGCCCAACAAGAGCCCTTTAATTAATGTCAGTCAAGTAAAAGGTCTCTCAAAGATCTACCTGTGCTCCAGGAATAAATTTATAATGTTGGCTCCCATTAGCTACTGTATACTGCCATGCTTAAACTGCCGCTTAAGCTGAACATTAACCACACGCATTCCAACTGTCACATGTTGCTGGAGGAGCTAAAATCTGGCCCAACTTTCTGAAAAGCAGTTTGATAATACCTGACAAAATTGGCACACCTACTCCTTTGAGGTTCTGCATCCAGGAATAAGGCCTATCAAAAGCACAAAAAGTACAAAGAGGGATAGATAGAAGCATATTCATCATAACATTTTATAATGGCAAAGAAGTTTTTAAAACACAATTACTCAATGGAAAAGTGACTGAGTGGATGCTAATTCAATCTGTACATCAGCCAGATTGCTGGAGTACCAGTAATCCCCAAAACTAGGGCAGGAGAATCACAAGTTTGAGATCATCTCTAGCAACTTAGCAAAACACTATCTCAAAATAAATAAATAAATAAAAAGGCCTGGGAAAGTAAAGTAGTTCAGTGATAAACTCAGTAGCAACCATCCCCAGGGTCTAGCCATAATACTGCCCGCCTCCCCCAAAAATCTGTACATCAGAACATACAAAGCTATTAGAAAGGAACAGAGTGCCTGTGTGTATTATGATGAGAGAATATCTATAATTTACTATTGATTAAAAAGAAATAAAACTGTTGAAATGCATATAGTGTGATCTTTTTAAAAAAAAATTAGTAGCTGGCATTTACGGAATGTTTCAGAAACTGCGTTAAGGGGGGGGGGCTTGTGGGTTACCTCAGTTGTTTAAAGTACCTGCTTGGGCAAAATTAGTCAGGTCAAGGGATTGCAGTTTGATCCCCAGCTCTGTATGCTGCACTAGACCTGCCCTTAAGTCAGCCTGGGCCAGCAAAAAGAAGAAAAAAAGAAAAAGAATCATCCTTCAGACACTGTGTCAAAATGCTGATATGGGTTTTAAAATTAATAATTGTGAACAGTCCTATGAGTTCTTCATGTGCTCCACTTGAAAATCAGGGAAAGTGAGACTTGGAAAGGTTTAATAATTTGGCTAAAAGGCCACTAAGCTGTAGATCCAGGCTTTGAACCATGAGAACATTGTCTTAACCTGTGTGGAAGTGAAAGATTAATCAGCTAGTGGCGTGGAATTTCTTAGACTTTAACCTTGTCTAAACAATCTGGATTTTTTTTCCCCCGGCAAGACATTCGAGTTATAATTCAAAAGGAAAAAGACAGTGAAATGGAAAGAAAAACAGAAAGATAAGGAAAGAAAAAATAAGGAGGGCTGAAGAGAGAGCTCAGTGGTCTAAGTACCTGCTTGGCAAGTGCAAGGACCAGGGTCCTTTCCCAAGTACCACATGCTGTGTGTCACGCTGGCCACCAAAATCAGCCATACTGGTGCACACCTGTGATCCCAGCACTGGGGAGGCTGAGACAGGAGGATCATTATGAGTTTCTGAGCTGCATAGCAAGACACTGTACCAAATAAATAAATAAAATATTAAAAGAAGAATTTTTTTTTTTAAAAAAGGAAAGAAAATGGAATAAAGGAAGGGAGGAAGGAAATCAGCACACCCGCACTAAGAATTCCTGAGTAAGTTAACACCATGCAATTAGCTTAACCACCACCTCCAAAACGTAAGTACAGTATTTAACAAGATTTTGTTTTGCTTTCAGTACCCTAACCATTACTCAACATATTCTGGATAATAAGATCCATAATCTGATAAACACATTTAGGTGGAGAATCACACTAACTCCCCCGCATTGGCCCTAATATTCCAAGAACACACATTATCAATAACAGAACACTTCCGCAGAGGGGGCCCTTTGGGCTGAGGCCACAGGAAAGGGCAGGTTTGCCTCAAGGTAGCAAAGGATGAGAAATTCAGACCCAGTTAGAAAGTGGTAGCCAGGACAACACTAGAAGGCCTAGGAAGCAGCCACCAGAAAGGCCCCATGGCATCGTGGACACCTGTGTTCCCTGACCAATGTCCATCTCTGTGTCCCACTCCCTCCTGGAAAGTGTTAGCCCTCTGTAGCAGAAATGTAAGTCTGAGCCCAGCACACAGCAGGTGCCTTGGATTCTGGCAAACAGAAGCGAAGGAAGGGGCTCTGGGAAGGAAAATGCTTCCTAGTCCTATAGCCTCCCTTACACCTGTCCACATATTTTTTACAAAAGATGGGGGGATTCACTTCGCATGTCACTGTTTACTGTTTCCCAGGGGCACCCCTGATAAAAGCTCTTTCCTGAAAGGTGAAGTTACAGGCAACACTGCTCCAACCCATCAATCTTCTCCTCCAGCAACAGAAAGATCAGATAAAATCAAGAGAATCACATTAGACACCAAGAGCTGAGACCCCCTGAGAGTGCTCCTCACAGAAGAATTTTCCTGGAAGGCTGGAGGTTCACAGGACTACGGCTCCAGGCTCAGGGCGTCCCACCAGGCCCGACAAGCTACTTTGAAGATTAACACTGACTCCAGCAGTTATGTGGAAGAATAATTACTGTGAACCACCTGTTTCCTCACTGCTGCCAGCCACACATCCTTTAAAGAGGAAAAGGATTGTCTTTAGTGGAGAAGAATGTCAGGGAAGGAAAGGGAAGATAAAGCCTGAAGGACAAATGAGGAGCCAGAGCCCTGATCTGCAGCATCTGGCTACAGCAACAAGTAATGGATGAATGACCAAAACAAGTCAGCCACTATGAGAAACTGAGGCAGGAGGGCTGCAGGATCGAGCCTGGACTGTACAACTGGGCAACTGAGCAACTGAGCAACTGAGCAAGACCCTGCTTCAAAATGAAACACAGAAAAGGGCTGGGGATGTCGCTCAGTGAGAAGGCCCTGGCTCAGTCCCCAGCACTGGGGGCCTGGTGCGGGAGGCAGGAGAACAAGACTCTTGGGACTTGTGCAGTGGAAGGAGATAAAAACAGGAGCCTCTCCAAGGTACAAATGGTATTTCTGATGTTCAAATCCAACTCCTGATGCCCTCAAAGTTGACTGTCACTAACTGCAAATTTTGTTAAGCATCAGTGGCATACAGGACACTTTCCAAAGCTCTTGACATACTTGATGTCTTTGAGCACAGTGACCCAGTGAGGTGGATGTCCTTGTCATTTTACAGACCTGGCTCAGGGAGGGATGGCTGGTGAACCCCAGAGTCAAGATTAACGCACCAGGGCTGGTGAGATGGCTCAGTGGTCTAAAGCATCTACTTAGAACAAGCTTAGCAAAGCACAGGGACCACGGTTCAATCCCCCAGCACCATATGCCAGCCAGCCCCGCTCCCTGGTGGGCTGATCTGGCCACACACACACACACACAAATAAATAAATAAATAAATAAATTTTTTTTTTTTAAAAAAAGATTAACGCCCCAGGTGATATGCACTGTGAGATATCACTCACTTGCGCTCTACACAATGGCTGCACTTCTAGGCCTTCACCTGGGATCAAGCTTGGATTCCTCATACAGTTCAAAACCCATAACTGCAAATCTGCTAGACCAGGCCACCATCACACACCCTAGTAACATCAAGTGGGGAGGGTGTCAACGTTGCTACAGAGGCATGACGGAAGCCAGCGTATCCAGATCTGCAGCTGCTTCCTAAAGTGTTGACAGCAAACTCAGAGGGCAGTGGGTGGATCTAGAAAAGCCCAACTGCCCAGAACTCAGGGTTTTGATCTTATGTGTCCCCCAAAGTCTTATGTGTTAAAAGCTTTGTCCCCAGCTGACAGCACTATTGGGAGTGGAGGAAACTGGGAAGTGAGGCCTCGCTAGAGGAAGTAGGTTGCTGGAATATACCATGGAGGGGGTGTTTTGTCACAACTGCTGGCTTCCTCACCCTTTCTCTGCCTTCTGTGTACCATTAGGTAAGCTTCTTTCTCCACTGTGTGCCCCTTCCCCCAGTGTGTGCTTTACCAAAGGCCAAGAAACAATGGCACCAATGAACCATGGACTGAGACCTCTGAAACCGTGAGCCCAAATAAACCTTGCTTCCTTTACCTTATTTTTCTCAGCCATTTTCACAGGTACAGAACTCCTCACAACCTGCTGTACTCTCTAAAAATTAGATTCCTGGAACAGGCACAGGGAGACCCAGGACCACTCAGCGAGAGATTCTTTGTTTGACCAACAAAACAAATATGTTTGGAAATTAAGCAGCTTCTTTTCAGCCCTAAAGACACTCTCAGGAGACCTGCTGGTAAAGGACAGCTGCAGGACCTGGCCTTGGGGAGAGGGAGCAACAGCAAAATTATAATCACAGCTATTATCTCTACCACGGATAACCTTATTATAATTGCTCAGAGCATAACCAGAGAGGCTTCGTTTCCAATAGGTAGGAAGAAAACAGCACAGTAATGTAGTAGTGTTTAAAATAGCTTGACATTTTTTGAGGCTAATAGTATAGTGCTGCTTTCACAGATGGGGAAACTGAGGCTCATTAAAGACCAGTGACTTTGCAATCAACCCAGAAAAGATCTTAGGTCATCAAAGAGTCTTTCAGAGAAGTGTTTTCGAAACTTTCAAAGATCTGGAACAGCTTCAATACAATCTTGTATATGAGTTTGAACCACAAGACAGCCAGAAGTACAACTGCTCTGATGCACTCAGAGGCACTGGGGCTCCCAGGGATGGGAAGGTCACACTCAAATCCACGGGGCCACCCGCTGGCTGTGTCACCTTGAGGATGCTAATCCGTCTCTCCAAGATTCGATTTTTTCATTTCTAACCAGGAGAATAATACTTGTGTCCCTCACAGCTATTTATAAGAAGTAAATGAGCTCACAGAAAAGTTCCTGTGGCTATCATTATTATTTCTACCATCCCAGCTTTGGGGCTGGGGGGAAGCTGACACCATGCAGCAAGCCAGGCAGCAGAGTAGCCAAAGGTTAATCTGAGAAGCCAAGGTTGGCTAAGGTTCCACAAGGAAATGTACAGAAAGGGGCAGGCATAAAGAGCAAGTTGTATGTGTGGGTTTAATTGTATCCACAGGGTTAAAGTGAGAGGTTGTATGCTCTGCTCTGGCATCGGTGAGTCAGCCACTACGCTCCCTTTGTCTGCTTGGCACTAACAATAATCCACACTCATTAGGACACTTCAGTGTGTGCTCCAGGACCCAAATGGGAAGTCACAGACCTAGAAAGAGAACACTGATCTGGAGTCAGGAAAGTCTGTGAGGCTTGTCTCTCTGAGCCCCAGCTCTTCATCTATGGGACACAAACTGTGGGTGGACCTTACTGAGCTACCATTCAATTGGCAGAAAACATACATGAACTCTTTTCCCTCCACATTCGTCGCTCAGGGCCCCTGCTCCAATCTTCAGGGAGAGGTTGGTGACAGAGAGCCTCCATCAATGGTAGTAACAATCCCCCGGTGATACCACTTTGTGTGCCAAGCCCCGCTAGGCAGCATATAGTAACTCATTAATTCTGTCATAACTGTGAGCGTATAAACTAAGTACTGTTATCCTGTTTTAGCCATGTGATAGAAGAGAAAACCAAGACACAGAGTAGTTAAGAAACGTGCCCAAGGCCACATAGCTAGCAATAATACACCCAAGATTTCAATCCAGGCTGCCTAGTTTTATGGTTATTATAATGTTTTTGTTATACTGCACCTATTTTAATTATTCTCTCTTACATTTCATGGAACTATTGGAATTCTAATAGGATGCCTTTTTTTTCTTTTTTTTTTTTTT